>JAQBSW010000960.1:0-158003 GCA_029291075.1 Eudiplozoon nipponicum
ATTCTAACGATAATACTAGCAGGAAATCCATCGCGATTCCAGAAATATCCAAACGCGGTAACTATTGTTTTTTCGATGACAAGCATCCTTATGCATTAATTTAAAAAAATAATAAATGCATTACAGTTATTAAATAATGTATTAGCTACTTAGAATCATGGAGGCGAAATCGTTCGTATATTTTAAAACTTTGGTGATCATATGATTGAAATCAAATATTAAATTTAATCAGTGTTATTTATTTAATTGTCATTTCTGGAAGTTAAGTTAATTGGAAATTTTCCGAAATTGAGAAGAAATGCTTCTAGGAAGGTTATTTATTCTTGTATCCTTCTTAATTTAAAATCAAACCATCCGTGTCGATTAAAAATCGGAATTTTTTATTAGACGGTTCTGGCAAAGTGGTTAAGCATACTATTTATTTAGGCTAAACGTTTAAATTTCTTAAACGCTTAGATAATCGAAAAATAACTTCATTGTGGATAAAACAATAAAAAGACATTTTTGCTCTATATTTTTTCAAGCGAGTGATTTTAAATGTATAGAAGAATCCAATAATAAACCTACTAATAAGGAATAAGATTAGAATAAGGCGTGAGAAAAAGCTAGAACGCCTTGGAGTTAGATTTCTTAATTTAAAGACGTCAAGATTGTTCAACACCTCGCAGTAACAGAGAAAACTAAATTTGAATTGGAGATGGATCTTCTGGTGTCAAATCCTAAAAATGATAAGTACAAATCTAATTATAAAATGGTAAACTTTAGGAAATAAGTAATAGCAAATGAAGTTATATTTCTGAAAGCTAATAAGGCTGGAGCGACAGTTTTAATAAGCTAATCAAACTATGAGGATGAAATTCCCTCAATCAAGTTGCAAATGAGATATATGCATATTCCGTTGTCATTAACCAGTCGCACAATAAAACAAGACAACTGTCAGTCATATTTACTGATGTGTTTCGACCCTCCATTATAAGAGCTTTACAGCAAACTGTAATGAATATACAAAGAAAGCAAAACTCTATATATGGGCCTATAACATCTAGTAGTCTCGCATTCGTTATAATTGACAGATAAAGTCGGTTTCAAAATTTCTATACAGTATTGGAGAAGCATAAAAGTAATGAGGTTACAAATGAAATAAAAAAGAGCCTACAGATATGTTACAAGGTTTAGTTAAGACGGATAAACACAATTTGTCGTCAGGGTAATTGTAGAATGTTACCATTACTCATGTTAGTTGGGTCCTTTATGCGAATATCACGGAATTCAAAATTATTGCTCTATCCAGTGTTGACTTTATTACACCTAACTCTGCAGTAAATGTATTCATTTTTTTTTGACAATATCATGACCAACCTTTCTGAACTATAACAAATAGCCATTTTATTAGACACAGAGCTTTATCTTTAATCAAATATTTGTAAGGTTTTGCTCGTAAAAAGCACGTCCCTTTAGTGAAAACTATTTTTGAATAATTAATATTTCTTATTCACTTCGTAGGTTCGACTGCTGTTTCCATTTTCTGATTTTGCTTCATCTTAATTCTTACAATTCTTTGTGTAATTTATCTCATATTCACGTTAGCCGTAAATAGTCATTGGATTGTTCTCGGCCTCAAAGGTGGCCACTAAAATATCTTCCCCAATTATAGAAGACGGCCTTGCCACCACGCTCAAACGACCATGTGCTACAGTGCGAGATTCGTCAGGCATATTGACAAACACAGTGTTGTGCTCTGCGTCTACTCATACCACCCGATACGAAACATCATTGAAAGTGTAAAATTCCATGGCATCACCTTCGCCAGCATGATGTAGTCCTCCGCCCGTAGGCGGGGGCATGTATGTCGTTCGAAAAGGGGCTTGACGCTGTGTAGAGCACAGAGCTTCAGTTAGTTGTTGTATGCTATCCTAAATGTCTACTATACTGCAGCATTCGCAAGCCTCTAGCGTTACGGGTTCGTCCAGCAGACTTATCTGTCACCAATAGACCATTTTTGATGCAGCAAATCCTGTAGCTGTTGATGCTGAAATCCTTACATGTCGTAACGTTTCCCAGACTTCTTTTTTTGCGGACTGTCTGATTCTGAGCAGACTGTAGGGTGCCCTGCCGATCCTCTTCCGTAGGCCCCTAATTCTGAGAACCCGAACGATTGCTTTCTGTACAGCACCTCGAGCTGCAGAGTTCAAGAGGTTGTGAGACCTATTGCTCTATTGAACTGGCCGTTCTCTCAGTGAACTATTATGATTTTGCCGTTAAATAGACAAAATATTTGTCACAGCTGAATTTTTACATGTTGAGACGGCTTTTAAGACACTGGCTGCTACCATTCTTCCCGAAGCAACTTTGTATGTCGCAAAGAATTCCAATGAGGTATGTCGCCTCTGTCGGCTGTTATTACGGAACTCGTCCGTGGTTTTGTTGACCCCAGTATGATGGTCATCATTGCCGAACTTTGTAGAGCCTAAATTCCTTACTCAAAGCCTACCGGCGTGTTCTCGAGAGCGTCATATCTGGAAGGGTTTAATAGAATAAGCATGATGGCCTTATGCAGATGTAAACCGGGAAAAGTTTCAGCTCAGTTGGAAAAACTCTGCTTGATGCATGTCATCGTATCTAGGGGTATCTAATCTGATAGTGGTCTACCTCTGCCTCATTCTCAAAACACCTCATAAGACCTGGCACGGAAGTGCTCCAATACTGTCTGTTTATATTCTACATACGTAGGCCTACTATCAATTATAATTGGACTGCAGCCGTACATGCCACCAATTATTAGACGGCCACGCGCACAATTTGTGCTTTTAACGAGACATCTCGCACTTGCAGAGGCTTCAAATTTGTCGAACCAACATGGCCTTCCAACACCAAGGGGTGCAAAAATAGGCTTAAATTCTGATGAAGGCCGGAAATAACTGATCGATTTGTGTTTAAATAATGACAGTGATTGGTTTGCTGCTACCTGAGCTTGGTTGTAATTGTTATGATTATCCATGTTAACTGGATTGTTTATGCAGATTACCTCACATGTCGAAATTATTGTTTTATCCAGCCTTGACTTAATTACACCTAATTCTGCAGTTCAAATATACATTTATGCTGAAAATATCCTGACCAACCCTTCCAAACTCTTTTTCAACAGATATAACGCTTCACCTTTAACCAATTATTTATAGGAGTTTGTTCAAGTAAAGCGCGTCCATTTATTTAAATAAATTTACATAGGAATTATATCACCAAACCACATGGAAACAACATACCGCTGGACACTTTAGGGATATATGAAGTACGTGGAGGAGACATGCGCCCAATTCAGGTAAGAATGAGAGGACATAATAAGGCATTTAAATATGGTCAAATTCAAAGACCTGATGCAACTATTCACTCGCAAGAAGTTGGCCATCGTAGCGGCTGGGAAGACCGTAAACCTATCTCCAAATTACATCGCAGAATATTTACCAAGATAGTCAAAGAATTTAAAAATAACTAAGCTTGATGTTTCGAAAGTAACTGATCTGCATTTCGACTAACACAGGCCGAGTTCAAGTTGTTTTACCCGTTGGATGTATTTCATGTGCCAGTTTCGGCATCCTTCTTCAGTCCACTGCATCCATTTCTTCAAAATAAGCTTGTTTAGGATCAGGAGGAAATAAAAAATTAAACATAAGCAAAACGTGGTGTCCTATGAACACATGCATCACTGAGAGCTGATCAGTGGGAGACGGCATTACACCCGGAATTATTAATGTGTGCGCCATCAAACTGTTGCACATTTCCTTACCACGTAGATAACGCATTTGTGGAACTTTGCTGACTCAGTACGCAGGAAATGCACGCGTGTAGTGTTACATTGGCACTGATTCATCTCCACAATCGAAATCGCATCGTATACATTGGACATAACCTAGTTAGCAGGTCTTTACTGCAGAAGTGCAGCTAGATAGTACTGGTTGTCTGGTTAAGTCAGCGTAGTGGTAATGTGTGTCTGTTTGAACTTATATTTATACGTATACAAATGCATTTGCTTTATATTTATTGATTTTTTTTGTCCAGGTAGCCATTAGTATTAAAAGTTATTTAGTCACATTTTCTATCGAACTATCGATCAAACGTATAATTTTGTACTCTATCTCAAACCACTCATGCTAAAACATTTATAAACTGTTTAATAAGATTTTCCTACTTGAAAGTTGGACAAATTTATATAACGTGTGAACATTTATTTCGTTAGATAGTGTTTGTAGCGGAGAACTTTTATGTATGCAATTATGTATTATGTGTTGCGCACCTAGCAAAAAATTAGTTCAATTATGACATGAAGGATAAATAAAATACAGCATGAACGGAAAGTATAATCTCGTGCACATTCGTTTCGTGCTTATTGGCGACTCACTATATATTTAGATGAAGAATGTAGAAAAATATCGTACTATTTTCCCACATTCCTCACCCAAATATATAGTGGGTAAAAGACGTAATACCGGCTCCTATTAATGAGCCGCCAGTAAGTTAACGAAACGAATCTGTACGGGATTATACTTTCCGTTCAAGCTGCCTTTGATTTATCCTTCTGTTCACAACTGAACTAATTTGTTACTAGGTGCGCAACACCTAATACATAATTTATTTGGTTATTTCGTCGCTTATGTAGGTGTCTAAGATGGCCAAAATAGCATAAGCGAAGAGATATGGGACGAGATTATTTAGTTTTTTCATGTATTTGAACCTTTGAAATTCATGCCAAAATTATGTTTGTTTGCAGTTGCTCTCTGAAAGAATTATAGAATAAGGTAAAATGAGCTGGCAAAATTTTTCATTTTTTGTCTCCAAATCTTATTATTACAGCCGTAAATTATTTTGCCTTGGCTTCTTCATACGAACTGAGGCAAGCGTTCTAGTTGTATTGGGTAAACTTTTCCAACATTAGACGTGATACTGCTTCCGGTATATAAGTCAGACTATGGAGACAATACAACTATGGATTGATTAAAAAAACTTGTGGCGCTTCAACAGGTGTTGGTCATTATCATTAACTTTAGAATTTAACAAATCAATACGCCTGCAATTAAGCCAATGTTGTGTAAAATAAATATTATTTCTTTTAAATGTATGGAATTAAGGCATCCAATTGCACAAGTTTTAATAAATTTAAAACCATGAATGATCAATCAGAGTTAAAACTTGTTTCTTAATTAAGTGAAAAATAATAAAGAAGAGTGAAAGTAAATTAAATTGCCTAGACAAACGTTTAAATTGCGTAGAATATTTATCAGATTTGCTAAGCATCCCACTACGAGTCCTTTGCATTAAGTTTCAAAGACCTGGCAGAAAGATCGATGGTGTTTCCCAGCTATATGCGCCATCAACTATTGGTTTGCGCTCTTCTATGGTCAGAAGCCAAATGCTGACTCACTTTGACTAATAGCCAGCAAGAACAAACCACACGCGCCTGTGCTGACACTTCGAAAAGGCATACTATTGATCCAACTAGCAAATATATATCTTTAACCATACCGAATGGATATTAAATATCTCTGATTAAAATTACTAGGTCACGCGAATTTCTTTATTCTACCTGACCCAAAAACTAAATTATGCGGCTTGTTAATTAAAAATTGCCCGCCAGATTCGTATATTAAACATTTTTTCATTTATAGGGCTTTAAATACAAATGGTGTTTTAATAGCCACATGAAAAACAACGATCGTTGCATTGCTAGTGCTTGATTTTTGCAGATACATTTTCCCTCCGCAATGTTATTTCTTAACGGTTATCTTCGGATATAGTGTAAGGCCCTAAATGTTCTTTATTGTAATATTTAATAATTACGTTTTAGAAATTTTGGCTCCAGACAACAACGGTAAAATATTTAAATTTATAAAACATCAAACTTTTGCATACGTGTGTAATTGAGACATTTTTGCAAATTTTCTCATCTCTTTACGAACTTTTTTCTCGACGTCTACAATATGTTAATGCTCGACAGTGCGTTTGATTTATGCTAGAGTAAATTTAGCTCTACTTATTGCATCTATATAAATACTAAATGGAATAAATTACGGCAACAAGCTACCGAACCAAAAGTACGCCTAGAATTCACAATACGTGTTTAACAAATGTAAAGCAATTTATTTTTATGTACCGTTGTTCGTTTATAATAACCAGTTTTTCAATAGCTTTAAATCCAGCTAATAAACATAGTAATATTATTAGTACCAGACGTAGCAGTAGCATAATAAGTAGCAGCAGAGTTAGTAATATCAATGGTCATAGTAAAAATGGTACTTACATTGTTCTCTCCATGAAAAATGTGGATATATTCTTTAAAAGTGCTTCAATTTGATTTCTGAGTGTCTTAATCTGACAGAAATGTACCCAATAAAGCCGCCAAGAGTTATTTACATAAAGTGATATTTTATTGTCTTAGGCAAATTCGTATCCTTGAATGTTGTTATTCTACGTGGGTGTGTGGAAGCGTATAGAAATATATTCCCAATTTCAGAAACTTCATTTAATTAATGGAAATAATATAATATTTATACATTCTGTGTTGCGCAGAGCTAATACATGCAATTGTGTATTAGGAAATTTAAATCTAGTGACAAATTATTTTAAATAGGATCAGAATAATAAATCAATCAGCATGAACGAAAGGTATAATCTCATGTACACATGTGTTTCGTGCTTATTGTAGACTCATCAAAAGGAGCTGACACGACGCCCTATATCCACTGTATATTATGTCAAGAATTGTGGGATAGTTAGACTGAATTCAAGCGGTAGTGAAGCCAAATGCATATAAAGTCTTCGGCAGTACAACTTCAAAGCCAACTAACTAACTAACTATATATATATATATATATATATATATATATATATATATATATATATATATATATATATATATATATATATATATATATATATATATATATATATATATATATATATACAGAGCCTTTAAATAAGTACAGCCACAACGGTTTTCAAGATACAGAGTTTGTATGATGTACCAACATAATAGATTATATATAAAGATAACTTCGTTGCTGCTTTACTACACATTTGCAAAGGAGATTGTATTATCCAACTGACAAACATTACTTCATCAAATATAATGTAATTAAAGAGCGTAATACCGGCACCCAACAACGAGCCGCAGGTAAGCACGAAACGCAGGTGTATACGAGATAACGGCTTTCGTTTATGCGGACTTTGGTATAACTTTTTGATTATATTTCAACTGATTTGATACTAGTTAAGAACTATTAACTCCACAAATGAAAAGACTAGTTTGCTTCATCAAAAGATGTATTACTTTCTATTTCATTTGGCGAGACTTTTTCGAAAACCATGAAAAGAATACTGTTCAAATTCTCAGGCATCACGTAACATACTTCCAATAAAGTTTAATGTGATTTTTTTCTAACTTGTATAAATCAGTATTAGCGTGACGGATTCTGCAAAACATATTTTACGTTAAAACCATTTTCTGCATGATTCTGTCCGATATTTGGAAAACGTTGCTTCAAGTATGTAGTAACAAATACTACTTCGCCTTTAATTAAAGTTGAATTCACGGTAGAACAATTGCCTCGTTCTTCGGTCTTTGTTATCAAATTCGCGCTATAAGGCTAACTTTAGGTAATCGAAATAAAGCTGGATTTTTATGAGACTCGAATTTATACCTCAATTAGAATCACTTTTCACCAATTAATTTTACTTAGGTGATATTTTGACGAGAAGTCCACCTGTTTCTTTAACATATCCATACACACAAAAGAAAGTTACCAACCACGAGTAAACATAGGCTAGCATCTCCCTAACAATGTGTGAAATTACAATCTAAAGCAAATTTCAGGAAAAAATGAAATGTTGCTTACTGAGAAACTTCAGGATAAAAACGCAATAGTCAAGTTCAATTCAGTGAGGACCAATAGGAGTGAGATTCCCGATATTTAATTTTCCATACCATGTAAATGCATCGCAAATTTATTCTTATTGGTCAGTTTTCCGACATGCCGTGATGATGAACATGGAAAGTCAAAACGTGTCACTATGCGTGACAGACGGTAGGTATGCTGTGTTCTGCCAATAGCTATATACAATGAGATTGGTGATTTTTTTGAAGCTCGCAAACTTGATTCAAATGAACTTCTATGCTTATTACCTGATCTGCGTTGTGACTAACGCAGTTATTATTCCATTAGTTTTCTTCTTTGAACAAAATATTTCGGCTGCATTTATCGACAGTCTTCTTTAGCTGGTCCATTCTCACCAGTTTTAAAAAACTTTGCGAAACTAGGTTAATTGAAATTATCTGATCTGCGCTATGACTGACGCAGGTAATATTCCATTAGTTTTCTGTCTTGACGAAGGAAGATTTTCTATGCTGTTCCACAAGTTAGCCATTTATTTATGTCTACATTCCACACGCAAACTTCATTTAAAAGGTAGTTTCATCAACAGGACAATTTAAGCATATTTCTTATGGGTGAAATGCATAGAAAGAAAAGAGTAGGTCGACTAAAGTTAGATATATGCGCTGAATTTCGTCATAAATAGTAGTAGAAACTAACGTCAATTGCAATAAATTGTATGTCTGATAAAATTATGTTCGAGATGCTTTAAATCAGGGTTATGCACTTGAGAAAAAACACCAACCGAATTTTATTTATTCAGGCGCATAACATGGCAAAACTAATTCCGGTCGCTCGTACTACTGTACAGCCAGTAAGCGCGATACATGTGTCAAGCAGATAGGGCTTTTTGTTGTTGATGACCGCGGTGTGGCCTCAGCGTCCTAAATCAGTTAACATGGCCAAAAGAACGACATTCATAAAGAGTAAAGTACTACTGACCAACGCCTGTCAACTAATATAACTATAAAATGTTGCTTAATTATCGCCAAAATGCTAGGTGTTTGAGCTATCAGCTGATAACTGTTTTTCTTCTTCTTTGCATCGATTTTATTTTTTTTAAATATGTCTTTGAAATTATATAGTCTGTGGCATCCTGTAAAAATTCCCACATAAAATCATGTCCATATATATATAAATAAATAAATAAATATATATATATATATATATATATATATATATATATATATATATATATATATATATATAACTTTCTAGCCATTGTTTGAATAATATCAAAAATTATTCTTGAACTGAAGAATCTACAATATGCTTATTGTAAATAAATGGTCAAATTATTTCTTCATTTTATCTTTTACTTGCATTTCTTTGCAGTCGTCGTAAAATATTCGTAGATAATTGCGTGTTCACTTGGGAGTGTCCTTGTGTCCATGGCAGTGTGCCTTTATTCGAGTAAGAATCATTACCATTGTATAATTAAGTGATGGTGGAGATCTGTCTACTCTTATAGCGATGGATGTAGTTTCGACCAGGCTTCTTCAATTTTGGCTATTGTTTATACGATTGTCTGCTTCCTGTATGTCGTCAGTCATATCACAGTGCTCATAAGTTTTGTTGCATTTCTCTGATAAAAATATATATGGCGCAGATTTCAGTATCGTTCGATCATATAGTTGCGCTATTTCTATCTTTTATGATGATTATAACGATTCTGTATTTATTTCCGTATATAACTTCAAATACGCTAACGTGTCAATGGGTCTATTTAGGGCTGATGGGAGGGTGGGGTACAAGATAATTTCCACACATGAGCATAAAATTACGATAGAGAAGAACCAAAATTTAGCAGAACAGATGCACATCCTTAATTAGGAATTAGAAAATATAACATATCCTCTAGATAAATCGATCTCTGTTCAAAGTGACGCGACCTACACGAGTAAATATTTCGCATGAGCGAACATAATAATGGTAAAAGCCCAGGCGGCCAAAACACTAACGTCTGCCTATGTTTTAATGTAGATCGACTAATTATTTCTGGCCTCCATCGGAATTTAAGCCCATACTTGCACGACTTTATGTTCAAAGGTCACAGTTTTTGTTCAAAAAAATATAAAGCCTCGGTGTTAGCACAAGATGTCTCGAAAGAAGCACTATTTCAACGAGTGGTCGTCAAAAAATAAGTTGACTGTTCTTTGGTCGTCCAATTGGAATCTCCAGTAGACCTGCTATACGATGAATTAAAACGAAGTGTATTGAATCACTTCAGTGCTGGACTTTAGGTAGTATTAGTGGAATTAGATAAACATAAACTACAGCCGTGTGAGCGTCCTTTTGTTATCATGACACGCATTAGACGATGGTTTAGCATGTGAACTCATTTTCTGTCGGATTTAGAGCCGCATAAGGCTATTGATTTTATGCTGCTTGATCATACCCGATTTGGTGAACTACCGAGCATGCATAGTTGTCTGGAAGAGAAATTCCAGGCTTTACAAAATTCAGCAAATATGACCATCAAACCGGGACAAACAACACAACAGATGAACCCAATATCTAAGCGTGCAGAACCGATATTCCTTCTTGAAATTCGTCATGTAATACAAATCGGAGTCGTGAGGTTTAGCCGAAGCCAACGGCTTGGAAGAAATCTTAATATGTTAAGACACCAGCAGCTGTGATCAATACATCGCTAATCAGGCAGCAGCAACAGTATGGTTCTCAGAGAGGACGGTCATTTCGAAATGACAACAGAAACGACAACCTCACGAATGCTGAAATCCGAGGTGATATCAAGAAACAAAGACTTGCTGCTTAGTCTACGGATGAGGATCAATATAGCACCCCGTGGTCTGCTCGGAATCATATGGCCCATGAGGACAAATAAGTCTGAAATTTTAGCACGCGTAAGGATTTGGCTTGTTGGGTGATGCAAAGATTTTAAAATCCATTATTACCGCACTATATTCCTGTTCTCGGATTGCACAAAATGTCCTACATCTAGGGTCAATCGCTTTAAGCTGTGCTTAGTGTTAAACGACAGTTATATACCGTCACGAGCAAACGGTGCCCGTCCAAATAAGCTCGTGGCGGATACTCAAGCAATGGAAGAGATGAATTCCAGAGTTCTAGAGCCATTATCATCTTTATTTTAATTGCCCACGGTTTACGTTACGAAAAAACGGTTCGCTCCGACCTATGAGTGATTTCCCGCAATTAAACACTGTAACGGGTCCTGATCCGTATCTATGTCGGCATTATGCGATTTGCTTCTGTAGCTAGCATGTTGCAAATGGTTTACCGTGCTTGATCTAAGGCAGGAATTTTGTCAAGTTGTCGTCCAGCCCGAAGTTTTGGTAAATGTACTTCAATTTCATTTTCACTTCATTATAATACACTTTGGTCAAAAGAACGAACCGAAGATGCTCTAAAGATTGACTGACTATTTCCTAACCAATTTACCCTATAGTGCCACCTGGTTGACTATGTCGTTATTTGGACAACTACAGAACAAAAATTACGTGCTCGATTGCAGAATATGCAGTCCAAATCCGCAGAATGGCAATTACATATTAATTCTAAAAATATGCAGATGGGTCGGAAAGTGCGGTTTCTGGGTCGCAAGTAGCAGGTTGATGCACGCCATTAGAATCGAATGTACAGTCTAGCCGGGAATACCCGGTGCCCCCCTCCCCCCCGCACACTAGAAAGCAATTGCACATTTTTATTGACATTCTGAATTTTTAAAGACGAGGACAGCAGTTACTCAACAGCCTTTGTCCGAACTAACTAGCGCTAAAATAGCGTTTCGATGGACGAGGAAGGACCAAGCAGCGTTTGTCTAATCTTTTCAGCAATCGATAAACGCTACTTCTTTACTTTTCCGGTAGGAAGCCTGTCAGATGTGTCAGACGCCCCAGACATGGGCATAGGAGCACACCATGTGTGCACCATATAAGGCTTTAACTCTAAAAAATGATCTACCAGTGTAGAAAGAAAAACATATAGTAGAACGGCTTGTGTCGGAGTCTAAACGAACAGAGCTGGCCGCATTTTGGCAAGAACGACCGTAACATCTCGGCACCGGGTTCCTCACTGAAACATTGCAGTCACGATTGTATTCGACTAGCATGTCAAAAGATGCTTCGAGTATTTGTCAACAGTTCACTATGGAAAAGAGAAGAGGCTATCCGTAATACTTTCAATGTCACTGCGCAAAATCAATTTTTACATATAGAATCGGTTACACCATTGACTATGGCGTGTAGTGGGGCGGCTTGTGTGCTCTCATTGGTCAGAAATTTTACCCACTAGGTCGAGTTTGTGCCGTTCAAGCTAATAACATAAACAAAATTTAAAAGGTGCATATAAAAGCGCTGGCTCAGTTCATTTGGTGCACCGCAAGTCACTGTTACCGACCAGGATGCCCAGTTCTAATCCATGGAATTGATGATGGAAGAACCTAGAAAAAAAACATTTCGAATTTCAATTTATCTTCTCAGACTAACGCGACAACTGAGCGAGCGCAAACAACGATGTAAGTAGATTTGTATTGTTGGTACTACGAGGCCCTTAGGTTCTGCCGAAACATTACATTTAATCGAAATGCCATGAGATTTATAATATTAACGTCTACAAGCTTTGATCTGGCAACCATCACCTACGAAGTAGAGATACGACTGCAAAGAGAACCTTAAAACCCGGGGCAAAAATTTAAAACGCCATAAAATATATACAGGAGCACCTCTAACATTTAACTCAAACCGTATTAGCCATACAGCGGTAAGCGTATGCAGGAAAACCCAAGCGCAACCGCCTAAGGACCGGGAATTATATCACGTTGGCTAAGGTGAGGTGCACGGCATTGTACGCTGCCAATGATGGTCTATATCGTGTGGAGAATGTAGACGCAGAACATTACACCAGTTTCGCCAACATGCTCGAAGGTCCCCGCGACTTGGTACTGGGTCGCTTAAGCAGGATGCAGAGACCGTTTCTTGAGAGGGGAAGGTTCTGAATTTGGCAACCTTCGAGGCCGAGAAAGCGTCAACGGCTCAAATAAGTTATCTTGCAAATACAGGAGAATTTCGATGGGAAGCGCAATAATTAATAAGAGTCACGGTATTACGAGTGGCAGCATCCTGATCACAGGATTTGATAAATTAAAAAAAAATTCAAATTGTTTAAGTAAAGGGGTGCGTAATATATGAGAAAACTAATTTTGTGCAATAAAGAAGGGTGTGTAAAATCGAAATAACTGCCAATTTTAGCTTGAATAACGAGACAGATGAATACCTTAATACATGAGTTAAAAAATAATAAAGCACGTGTAGATGAAACAATTATTGCCAACACAGAGAATCCACGTGAAAACTCAACTCACATGAGCCAACATAGTAGTTTACTCAGATGCTTGTTCTTCACTTTGTCACTACGTTGACGGATTGTTTGTTGACGGTTGGTTACTAAAATATTAATGTTGGTTATATTGATTCAGACAAATTCTCAATAATTAACATATACATGCAAAGCACGTTTTCATTACACAACAGGCACCTGACCTAAATATTAATGGACACCACCAAAACTAACAAAATCTTCCTGGAATTCGGCCAAATTCGAACACTTGGTGGAGCGGCATCGACAAAGACTCAACAGTACTGACAAAAAACCGGAAAAATCGGCTACGCAAATGAAATCATTATTATCCATAGCAGCGACGTAACGCAGCAGATAGTTCCGGACTCCGAAGCAAGCTTATTCTTTTATGAGCACCTTCCGCGGAAAATTCCCGACAGTTATTGTCGAGACAATTTAAACAATAACTGATTGCGCGGGTGGTGGTAACAATTCTTTAAATAAAGTTTGCGAGCTTGAAGTAAACACCAATCCCATTGTATTTAACCAGTCGTCGAACAACAATAACAAAACTACCGCCAGCTGCAACGCACTGACGCGTTTCGACCTTCCATGATCATCATCAGAGTACGACTGCAAACTGACTATCGAGGATCAAACCGCATTGAATATATATGGAAATCAAAGTTAGATATGCGGCTCTCACCTCTAGCAGTCTCGCATACATTGAATTTGACTGTCGAGTTTCAAAAAGAACGAAAACAGTCTGCTAGATTAATTTCCTTTGCTACGGGGAACTATAGCATACATTAATATCCATCATGTTGGTACCATGTACAGTCTAGGCAACCATCGTGTTAGTACCATGTACCTTTTGGGTACTTTATTGTTGGCATCGGTTACTGACACAATAGCTATAGTATTTGTATACTTTACAGACTCGATATATATATATATATATATATATATAGAGAGAGAGAGAGAGAGAGAGGGGTTTTTAGAGTTAGCGTTGAAGTCGCATTGTCGTAGACTATATGATGTTAGCTTCACTACCGCAGGTTTACACATTCGTCTAGGAGATTGTACCGTCCTATTATCCCACATTCTTCACCCAAATATACAGTGGTTAAAGGGCGTAATACCGGCTCCTACTGATGAGTCGCCAGTAAGCACGAAACGAATGTGCATGAGATTATACTTTCCGTTCATGCTGTCTTTGGTTTATCCATCTGGTCACAACTGAACTAATTTGTTACTAGGTTCGTAACACCTAATACATACTTGATGTAATGTTTTGTTTATATTGACAAAGCAACATCAAACTCCGCTTATTGACTTCATTATATATATATATATATATATATATATATATATATATAT
Organism: Eudiplozoon nipponicum; assembly: GCA_029291075.1. Lineage (NCBI taxonomy): Eukaryota > Metazoa > Platyhelminthes > Monogenea > Mazocraeidea > Diplozoidae > Eudiplozoon > Eudiplozoon nipponicum. The sequence continues at coordinate 14,622 of JAQBSW010000960.1, forward strand.
ATGTTGATATTTTTTTCATTATTCCCACTTTTAGTTAATCAATAATTTGCTATTACGTGTACGTCTACGAGGTTCCATTTTTCACTTGTTCTAAATTCTTGACTAATTATGCAGGAATTGCTAACTCCATAAAGCAGAAAAATCTTGCGCCAATAAGGTTGCACGTTCTTGGTTTATATGAACTAGCGTGTCTGATTTTACTCAATGCCTAATACGTGAATGTGCATTTTTTTTACCGTTGCAAAAGTCGTATAGCGATCATTTAAACAGATTTCTAGGTGAAACGAACCAATCCGTTTTGTAGTCAAACTAGTAGATAAGCTCGTTAGAGTTGTCAAGTTCACTCATGTAACTACGTCGATATGTTAGGAGAACTACTGCAGTCTAGCATCATAGACAACGTTTAGCTTATTGTAAATGGGTAAGCTTAGCTTTGCGTTTGTGTTGCAGAAATGACTGTAAATCTGTTAGGCAATAAATATTAGATATGGCTGTAAATCGTAAATAAGTAATAATATTATGAGTTGCCGATAAAAGGTTATAACATTTTATGTTCCTTATCTAACAACATGTTAAGTGAACGCAATTCAGTTTATTTATCGCGTGAAGCACAACTCCGAAGGAGATGCCTGCTGATATCGTTATTAAAAACCCGTACACAATTACTCCTCCGTAATGGTAATTTGACAGAAAGGAAGGGAAGAAGAAAGAGAGAGAGTGAAGGAGAGATGTAATTTATTCAAGACTAAAAAGCATAACCTTAGCATCCTAGGCAAGTGTTAATGTTTACAAAATAATGTATACATACACACAACGGAAAGTTTACTATGTTGAAACGAAATGAATAATTAAATGCTACAAGTTACTTTTAATGCCTATAACTCGTAGCCTTTATCGATAACAGAATATTGAGACAAATTGTGGGTGTTTAATGCCGGAAGTATCTAAAAGATTAGAATAATTAGAGCATCTACTGCTTCTGATGTTGTTACTAAGACAACCACTGCTGGTACTACTACAACTACTACTAATACTTATACTACTAATAATAAAAATAATGCTGCTACTACTACTGTTACTGCTACTAGCACTACTTTTAATATTTCACCAATTAGGTGTAGAAATAATGATAATTATTTAAGGTATCATAATAAAATTTGATCTCCGACAATGCCTTTAAAGCATTAATATATTTGCAAAGTCCTGTCTCAACCGCTAGAGCTAACGATATAACTGTTATTGGGAATAAGACACGGAGCATAACGAACGTACACACCTGTTTAAAAAAGCAATGTAAAATTTACATCTGCATAAGATCTGCGCCATATCTAATTCCCAAACTTGTAATTTAAAAAATGGAATTCATCAAATGACTATAATATAGACAAGCATAGAAATATCGATGTAATGGAATTCTGTTCAAAACTTGGAAAACTTGGAAACTATCAAAGGCTCATACATCGTTAAATATCGCTGATCCGTCTTATGTCATTGGAAGTCCGATGAAGTAAAATCTTCTGGCGACTAGCAGGAGAGCGTCGAATCAAAATTGGCCATAACGATAATTTTAGAAGCGTTTAACCTCGGATTGTGTACCATATAGATAATTCTGCAGCACAATTGTCGGCTCTCCGTAGCCTAGCTTCATAATTTGTCAGAAAAATAGCCTCGTAGGCGTATTCTTTGTAAGAAAACAGGCCTCATCAAAAGCACAATTGAACAATATGAAACCAGTTGCACACCTTTTTTAACTTCGGAGTAAATTGCAAAATGTGTACAAAGCCACTGACTAGATAAGATACTGGACGATTAGTTGATAAAAGAGGCTTGAAACAGTCGAAGAATTTTAGCCATGACGCCATCGATAATCACAGCCTACGTTAGCATCTTGCGACGCCAAACTTCGTTAAATGCTCCGCAGTTTAGAGAAGCAACGATAATTGAGAAATGTATACACAACGCGTAGGGAATGCGTTGTATGACTACGAATTGAACGGTTGTGAGTTTAATTAGTTCCCGGAAAATTGCTAGCGACCATCGAGAAGTTGCTCCTAAACGTAGAATAGACCGCATTTGATATATAATCTAATGTTTTGACTACACCAACAATACAATACTGCCGTTTCATAGTTTTGAGAGCAGAAACACCTAGTTGTTCATTGATCTCATTGACTATAAACAGCTACGCAACCACCTCGCCCTCAGGAGAGCGTAATAAAACAGATACATGTGTAATTCGACAAACCCAATTTAGCAGCATGCGTAGCTCGTTTCGGTTAAATTAGAAGCATTTGTGTGCTACCAAAACCGACCTAATGACTATCAACGTCATCCCCATTTTGCGAAGGTAGATCCGTTGTACAGCGGTTTGCTTGTTACATCAATCGCATGGATATCCGCAATTAACATCGTATTCACGCGCCTCAATGTCTAACGAATGTAGAAGTCATCGCCGTCTATTCATCGACTGCAGATTAAATAATTCCAAACACAACTTTAAAGCCTACTCTCTGCAAATCGCATTTACACACACGGAAATATGTTTCCTAAATCGGTACATGCTATAGATATGGAGTTCGATTTAATGACGCATTAAACGCCTGGATTTCAAGCAATCCCCAATATTTATTTCATACACATTCACCGAACTCACCAGTCCATTGCTCATCTCACTTGGACAAATATAAAAAATACGCTTTGTGTGTTGAGACAGATCCTAATGATAGCTAGCCAGTAGGCAAAACATGCGTGCGAGTCTCAACTTACTTTACATTACTGCGGCTGACTCCTTTTAGAGGATAAGCCGGCTCCTGGAGTTTCTTGGGAATTTGGTACAAGTGGTGTCCCCTCACCACTCAACTAACTTGCTACAAAGTACGCCATGCGTAATATATGAACGCAATCCAATTTCTATGCAACCAGGTGTAGTCATTTATTAAGCGAATGTACGCCTCAATTGAATTTAGCAAATCACTGCGACAATGCGGTTCTTCTGATAAAAAGTTCTGTCTATGAAGAACTAGATGTTCACTTTCCTTATTCCGTTATGGTATTAATTCACAGCTTTTCTATTATGCAGACTTTTTGGTAGGGAATTTGACAAAATGAGCACTTCTGTGCCAAGATTTCTACATTAACGAAGTCACATGCGAATTTTCACAAAAGTCAAATTTCGTGATTTAAGAATATTTCCATGTCTGTTGGCCTTCGTAACACGCTTTCTTTAGGCTACTTGAATTTTTGTAATGATTTTATAATCGCACAGGTCGAAACTGGTCAGGATGTGTAGATGACGATAGTTTTGATAAGTTGAGCAACTGGTAAAAATTGAATTAATGTTCATTGCAAGCCCAAAAGGTTGAGTTAAATATATACGCTTAAAAAATCAACTTTTTAGACCAATAAAACAGATATTTGACGCAATGTTAAAGTTGCAATCCGTGTTGGACATCCGGTGGTGGTTAACATGTGTATGTGGTTTTACCACGATACAGTGAAATTCGCAAAGCTTTGCCTTGGTCATAATGGAGTTGTGTAGAGGTTTAGTCTGCCTCAATTCTATGTGCTAATTATTAAACATACTCATAGAAACTAGATCCGGCCCCACATTATTATTTTTGTCATTATTATTATTATTTTAATTTTGTTATTTTTCTTTTGTGCTGCTGTGCTTATTGATGACGAACGTGTGTATGGCAACATTGTGCGAAGTTGAATTGTAGCTGAGAAATGCATATGTAAAGCCATTAATGGGCTAACCAAGCCAATTGACTGTGTAGAGGCTCTTACATTGAAATATACCGTATTTAACAATTAGATGCCATTTGCTGCGGAGTATATATGCAATTGTATTGCACATAGTAACAAATTAGTTCAGAAAGGACTAGAAGGATAAAACAAAGGCAGCATGAACGGAATGTATAATCTCGTGCACAATCGATTCGTGCTTACTGGCGATTCATCAGTAGGAGTCGGTACTACGCCTTATAACCAGCCTGTATTTGGTCAAGAAATCCTGGAAAATTGGATGGTAAATACCCTATACGAATGTGTAAACCTGCAGTGGTGGAACAAACCCCATATGACTGACAATATATGATATATATATATATATATATATATATAGTATACTGAGCTGTGGTACCAACATCTAGGCTGTAGTGTGATGTCATGAGTAATAACATAAATGATTACAAAACTAAATCAGAACTTTAATTACAAAATTATACACAAAACGTTAAATTGTTTTGGCAAATACGCATTACTAGTTCAAACATTCTGAAGTCTCTCAGCGTGTGTAAATTGTAGGTAATAAAAAGATGATACAGCAGTTAGGTAAGTAATATAGACACCTACCTGAAAAGAGATGAAATTTTCGATTTTGATCGGTAGATAAGACAGACAAAATACAATGCCGGGATCTTTGACATCAACGCTAATCAAGTTGGTTTTAATACTGTATATTTCAGCAGAACGGAATGTTACCAGGTAGTGTTTCAGACATTTACGATATTTCATTTTCTATTTCTCTCACGTCAGGTTTTATTCACACATTCGGCACATCGGATTATGATGCGCACCTCTGTATTTTAAGGAAAATTTAGTATTTTGAATGCACTACATAGCCAAGAAAACATGGAATTTCAAAGATTCCAAGAAGGACATCGTGCTCCAATAGATTGCATGACTTTCAAACAAAAATACTTTGGCGTATTAGTCATTAGATGAAGGTATTCAGTTATTCAATTGACACGATCATCCAATTGTCTTGAATAGAAAATGTGCACAGAAGATGTTATGAGTTAGATTCAATACCTAAACTCTTTAGATAGTAAGTTAAAACTGGAAAAAATCAATGTTCTCCAAAAACACATCGACAGTAATCGTGGATTGGTATGCAATGTACAAATTTCTATTCTTCAAATGAAGTTGTCTATTTTGAGATAAACAACAATTCCACTGTATTTAACAGGTCGCAAAACATAACAAAACGACAATCAGTCGTACGTACTAACCCATTCGAATATTCATTGTCATTATCACAGCACGAAGTCAAGCTGACTAACGAGGACCGAACAGCAACGCGTTTATAGGTTATGGAATATCAGATGTGTGGCTCTTATGCCTAATAGTTTCGCATACATCGTACTTGACTGGAAGTTTTGGCTGTACAATCTCTATGAATCCTCGAAGCCAATAGCTGCCAAATTCCTTGGTGCAACGAGCTAATTGGTAAAAAATGGGTCAGTAACTGGAATCAGAAATATCCGAAGGACAAATGGAGACAGAGTATGCAAAATAAGGAAAAGGAAAATAACACAAAGATTACATGTTTGCAGTTTTCGCCACAGGTCAAATAATTATATAATTGAAAGATTCGTGATTGCACAGATATTAATAATAATTCGTTAGACTTTATATAATGCTTTGCTTTATTACATTTCGTTTAAATCTGGACGGTTCAGGTTCTTAAATTTTATTTAAATTAATTGGACATAAGGCAAATTTTGTTGTAGAAAGTTTGATTTAATGTAAATTTCTTTTTTATTGACGATATACCTCTTTCTTAAACAATAGTCTTTGTGATAATCAGCGGATTTAAACGACTTTATACGTTAAACCTAATCAAATAATATAACCTGAACCAGTTTTTGCTCAATTCCAGCTGGTTCGAAGTCGGGAAGCTTCACATCCGAATTCGTTTGGTTGTGCAAAACATTGTCTTGAAAAATCAAAAATGGTCTTAATTAACTAAGCAGAAACACAGGCATCTAAAAATAACGCTTTGATAAAGGCAAAGGCGTATTAATAAGAGTCAAATCAGACCACACACTAAACTTGTAGAGCGTCTTGTGGGATAGAACAAATTTCTTGCAACAGAAATGTACATAGGATTGGTGAGAATTAGTTTAGCTGAGGCTAATAAATGAAATTAAAACCTTAATTTATTTCGGTTTAATTGACAAGGCCGTTTTTCAGCAGCTCAGACTGGGTGTATCCTCCATATTAACGAATTGAATATTACCAAAAACGCGCAAAAAGGTTATCCATCAAAATCAGCAATATCAACGGTCATTTTACTGGCTAACGAGCTAGTTGGCATAATCGAGCCGTTGCATCAGCTACTTATAAGTAATTCTGATGCCGATTCCTTAGTTTGTAAGCCAAATTGAAAATGCCTACGTTAAAATTAAGATAATGAAACCCTTTGATGTGACGTCTTTATTGACGAATTTTCCAAATGAAGGAATCATTAACACTATAGCTATCCTTGGTCCCTGGTCGTACCCTACATGAACATATTATTTTGCACGAAAGCCTTATCTTTTTATTTTAATGGAAGAATTAATACACAAGTTGGGGGCGCGGCAACAGACAGGCCCTATCTTCATCGATCGCGAAGATTTTCCTATGCCATCTAGAGAAAACATCACCAAATGAGGACATCAGTATTGGTTGACAATAAATAAGTTGTGTTGATTATAATTTCTTTATTCTTAAGAGCATGTCGCAGGCACTAACGACTATTCGAAGTTTCAAAAAAGGTTACAAGACGAACAGAAAGTCCACTTTTTTCTGTTCTAAAATTTTCTACCAAAAACAATTCGCATACGGTCAATTACAAAGAAACGTCTATCATACGCCAAATCGGTTCTAGAAATATTTACGTTATAGGAAGTCTTTTCAATTTCACAATCAATTAGCAACGACTCGCCGTTGTTGCTATATAATTTTAAAACTAGTTTGTTATGTATTCAATTATATATAAAACAAAGAATAAAATGGCTTAAAGTATAACGACTATTCTGAAAAACTGATAAAGTCAATTATTGCAATATATATCAAAGGCAAACCAACCTGTAGAACTAGAAAAGGAAGCAATTTATCCAAACATTTCATTAAAGAGAAAGAACTAGAAGCAGCAGTGACACACATGCAAAGCAGCTAAACTACGTGTGGTATATAAAATAGCGCATTCGACTTGACCATAAATTAAATAACAACAGCCAACTCAAAAAATTATTTTCTAAAATAAATGCGCTAACTGTCGATAACCTTACATATGGCGATCGATTAGACGGTTAATAATCAGAGCAAAAGAACACATCTATTTTTCAATATATGTTTGAAATTGCGCAATATATTGCTCAAACAGAAAAATTAAGAACAAAAATAATGCTTTCAAGATAACAAATGCAATAAAGGAAATAGCTTAGCAATTTATTAAGCAATGTGCTTCAAATAGTTAATGCCCGAATTCATGCCAGTAGCAACGGTATCCGGAGGCAGTGAGCCTAAACTGGATATGATGCACAAAATGATTATTCATTCCTAAATTTCATTCTCTCTTAGTTTCAGCTTTCTGTTTCTTTCGCTTTTAGCAAAAATATACTTTCAGATAATTTGTATCTTTGAACAAAACCCCGCATTCCAAAAGAACATAAGTTCTTAATTTTAAAATTACGTTGTCCAATAAGGCAAAGTATAAAATACCTAAATTTACGTGGATCTTTTTGTGTATGTTTATGATTAGACATCCCTTTTGGATACACTAATTTATTTTAACTTATGCGTAAATGTGGTTATTTGTTATAAATATGGATAAACAAGTTAAGGCAACCCTCAATTTTTCAGCATATTTAAATAATTAATATCACTACCCCCCAGCCCCTAAAATCCAGTCTGACTTGGACTAGGTAAACATGGTTTCAAAGGGTCTCGTTGGCTCTTTAAAGTAACGGGAAGATGGTGCTTGTCAGTCATTAGTGTGGAACTATAAGCGACAATAAAATTCCTAATATAAGCCCTCCACAAACTGGGGGAATGCTCAAAAATATAACGGACTTCAAGAATCAAATTTAAATTATTCTGGCTTGCGGATTATTCTTTACTTTGTAAGGGCTAGACATGCAACTTATAGCAAAAAATCGAGTGCTACTGTAGACACTGCAGGCATGATACCCTTTTATCTCTCTATTGGAGTCATCCATAACGTCAGATAGGCATAAATGATTATGCTTTCTTGTCACACAACAATGAAAACCCATGAATTAACAATAAATTATTAGAAATATTAGCACCTGTTTAAAACATCAGGCCATATAAGCAAAAAGAGGGCGATGAAGGCTACACAGCGTATTTTGGCTACAGACATACATTAATGCACAACATACTTCAATATTTGAAGGAAATATTAATTTCAAATATGAAAAGCATTTATTCTTAGGTCTGAAGTTAAAGAACACTACCTATTCTACATAACATCCATTAACTCCAACAAATAAACTGATTTACGAAATCCAGCAACAATTTATGATAAACGTTATCTACAATTGGAACCGTACCAGTGGTCAATTGTATTTAAGCAGATGAAGCAACGGATTTAATTCACGCTTAACGAGATATATACAGAAATGGTGTAAAATAAGATTGGTTATAAGCATACATCTATAACTAAACATACCATGGCACGCAAAAATTGTGAGGCCAGCACAACGATTTATAAATTTAATCAAAGCGAAATGTGTGAATGTGCTTGGCTATTTGGAGCTATTGCTAAAAGCAGATGTTGCCGAGAACTAGGAAAACAAACAAATGTTCGTGCACTTATACGGATATTATGTTTTCCCAATCCCATGCGAAATGATTTACTATTTTTCGATTATGTATACATTCTGGGCGATAACTTTCTGTGAACTGTTCTTCAATTGATATATTCTCTCCAATAAATAAGTTGATCAGATGGAGTGAAAGTACTTCGCACATTTAAAAAAAATAATAATTCATATATGTGCATACTTTACATATTTTAAAACCAAATGCCTAAAAGAGAATCGGGTTCACAATCGAGCATAGGCTCATATGATTTTGAAAAATCGTTTCCTTTGTAGCACGTAAATATGAACAAAGTCAGTAGAAAGAGATCACTGTGCATATAAAGTTGAGAATTACGCCTCAATACCGAGGTGGAAGCATCATCCACCTTATTTTTTTCAAGTGAAATTTGATTTTATCACAAATGACGGTAGCCATCGGCAGAATCGGTTGGAGCACTGTACTTTGCTATTAGAAGAGGAATAATTATGCAAATTTATTTTTCGCAATGGTTTAGATAACACAGATGGTATTACTAGCTACGTCTTCACTTTAATGCTGCGAGTATACGAATATATTTTATGACGGACAGGAGGCCGAAAAGTAAGATTAAAAACTTTTTATGACGGGCGAACTGAAGGAGGCCGTCAATGGTGACGGAAATAACTTCAAGAAACAAAGAAATACTGTAATTCCGTCTGCGTTAGCCAAAACACAGTTTCGCAATTTTTCATTCGCTCTCCTGACGAATTGTCTAAAAACTATCTAGTCAAAACTCATTCAAACTAGATTAACGCAGAATCTGTAATCAAATAGCCGTTGTTTGCAGCTATTTCCCAACAGGCTAACCAAATGACAAAATATATACAATAAGAATACAAACAAATAGCAAAATGTAAAATACAAATAAAACTTGGCAAATTAACTACTTTATTCTGTATATATGTATAGCAGAAATCATGCTAGTGGAATGCATAACTTTTTACAACTCTGCCAATCTGAGGTAATAATACACGTACAAAGCGAAAACATATGGAGGCGAAGCGTAAATACATGAAAACGTTTTTTGAACTAGGTTTGTTGTAAAAGAAGTGACAACAATAGTAGTAGCAGTGATGGTATCAATAGGAGTACTACTATCAGTGGTAGTAGTAGTATTACTCGTAGTAGAAATAAAATCATAAGGAGTAGTAATCACAACGTATACTATACAGGAATTATTGATTTCAAAATCTGCAATAAAAAAGTAAGTCAAGGCCGGGGTGGGGAGCAAGAATTAATATAAGAGCTGTTAATTTCAAATAACGTCTAATAGCTACTGATATAAACAGATAAATTAATACGTACAATTATCTAAAACGTAGAATAATTATTTGAAAATATACTAAATTTGAGCAGAGGCTCGGCAGAGTGACGAGTATTGTCAACATGAATAATATGAGAATAAAAAAATAAACAAATTTTAAATTTATATATAGAAAGAAAAAATGCAACCACGAAAAAAATTTGCCGAATAAGAAACAAGTTATGTTGAATATAAACACAGAATATCACGCACAAAAGCGTAAAATGCCGATGCTCATCAAAAAACTATTATGATAACTTATATAAAAATCACCTCATCTTCACTGTGACTGTCAAAAAGCAGATCATGTAATTAAACAATTCAAAGTATTGAAACAATTTATTTCATTTACATTCATATCACTACTAAATAAGGTATTATAACATTTTTGATATGAACATTACCTAAAGCAAGTCACAGTTGTAGAAGCCCAGAAAATTTTTAAATATTACCGAAACCGCAAGGCTATAGAATCAATAAAATAGGCAAAATCACTGAGTAAAATCGTGTTATTTAGCGAATAGTTTTTACCTTTGGAAGCCTATCTTGCTTTTCGTAGAACGAGATATAGTCCGCTAAATAATTTATTCCGCGTCAAATTTCGATTAAGAAAAACAATTTAGAGTGAAAGAGAGCAAGAGGCAGAGAGACAGAGAAATAAACGCTTTTTTACATTAATTAAAATAGACCAATTATAAGGAATTCGAACAATTACGATGAACTGGAAATCGAAACTGTTTCCTTGTGTGCATTGAAGGCAAATTATTTTAATTGTAGGGGTGTATTCAAGTTCCTTCAAAATTTCCTCACTGTTTGGAGAAATGATTTCGCATCATACCAATGTGAATAACATTTACGAACAGTCAAAATTTGCAACTGGCACAAAAACACAAGCGGCATTTTTTTATGCGTAGACAATTGCAAATGAATGTGTACGAACAGAGTCGGAAAGCACAAGTTAGGCGATTCCATACGACCAAACAGAAAGTAGAGCCAATTTATCAATCAGCCGAGCAACTAAAATCTACGGCACAATATAGGGCATTAGTGGCATCTTTTAAAGACATCGATATTAAAGAGATGGTCTATTATAGAAGCCCGTATTCGTTCTCCAGTAAAAATGTATGCCTAAAATCAAGAAATGAAGAAAAAAGTTGCATTGTGCCAATAATAAAATTAAAAAGTCTCATTTTCAAATAGCCTAACGGTCTTGCAGCTAAAAAACAAAATCTTACCACACAGAAATAAACTACATAATGGCAGTCAACAGGGAGCACACAACAATAGCGCTAGATGAATAAGTTTGGAGACAAGCATGAATTGAAATATCGAAAAGGAAAACAAGACCAAAAATGACAGAGGTCCCATTTACATAATTCAGAATTAGAGGACAATCTGCCACATTTACATAAATATGCTGCCAATATTAACCAGAATGAGAACAGAACAGCAAATAGACTTGTTAAAAACAAATGAAGAAATTGCAATGTCAACCAGATGGAGTGAGAGAAGGCATGAAGTAGAACAGTCAAACGGACATAGAACCAACACAAAAGGCGTGTAAGAGCAATAACAATCGAGTAACAGTGTTAGTTGCTGCTTTGATTCCAATAATAAATCTGAATAATTGGAAAGCCACATTTTCACAATAGCAACAAACTTTAAACGGCAAAAATTGCAAATTTTACAACCACATTTGTATTCTAATAATCGTTAACACGAATATTTAAACGAAAGTATAAAATATTCCCAGGCATAATATGGCATCACCATTGATGATGTATCCTTTTAAAAAAGGGAACATGGAACTAACAGCCAATTTCCGAAGTAGGCATAAATTAATAGTTTTAAACTTTTAAAATTAGACTAATAACACAAAAAGTTAATTCCCCCAAGTACACCGTGGTAAAAGTACTGCGTAGAAAAGCATTTCGGAGACACGTCATGCGCGAAAGGATAACCCGGTTCTCGTTCTGACTAATATAGACGAGGTATTAAATACAGCGTAAAAAATTTCTACAAATTATACAATTAAACATTAATCGATAGTGCGGATGATGATAACAGTTCTTTAAATCAAGCTTGCAAGCTTGATATAAACACCAATCCTATTGTGTCTATCCAGTCGGCAAACATAGCAAAATTACCATCAGCCACATATACTATGCTGTGCGACTTTTTAGATTGGAATGGAATTGGTGTTTGTACCAAGCCCGCAAAATTTAGTTACGGCTTCGACAAAATAACCAAAAGCAAGACACGCAAACAAACACACACCACAGAACTACATAATGTGCACAGATGGACAGCAAAAAATTAGACAAATGTCCTACAAATGACACCGAATAAACAGACCAGTTTCAATTGCACGAATGCGCGGCCGAAGGTAGCCACAAATTGGCTATGAAACAGCAGTTTTGAAACTATTACGTCAAGTACCAGAATAATGCAACAGCTAACCGGATATTCTGTCTCCGAAAAGTCCGACATCTGTTTGTACGGCGTAACGAATACAATGGAATATATTTCGAATTGTAAATAAAAATATTCCAAGATTGATTTGAAAGCTGGTAATGTAGTAACCGCAAAAAACGAGGAGCTGCTATTCTTCACTTAAAATATCACTAAATAGTAACAATAAACATGCTTGCGTCTTATGTCGAGCCATTCCCGGCTCCAAATATACAAAATTACATTTCAAAATACGCAAGACACCCATAAATAATATGAATTTACAAAATAAAGTGAAAATAACACAGTAGCAATTTCGCTCCATCTTATCAACCAATTTACTGGAGTGATGAACCAAAAAATTAATTTAAGTTAAATAGAAAAACAGAGGACACAAAAATTAAACACAACTATATATATATATATATATATATATATATATTCAATGTTCAAAAAAGTAGAAACATAACAAAATGCAGCATTGAGCGGCGCTTCAGATGATCCACGGTAATACCAGTACAGTTCTGAACAAAGTCAATCCTTGAACATTTTTTTACTGATATTCATATTTGTGCGCACGTTTTATGTGGACTAAATATCGATTCAAACAAAATAAATATATCGGTCGACAAGTCTAGTAAGCCAGTTGGAGAGATAAAGCGAAATTGCATCTGCATCATTTTAATTCATATCGGATAATAAATGTTATGTGTAATTGAATAGCTATCCTAGAAGCATTATCGGTAAAATGTTACTATGATATACAGCAAAATCTAGTTGTAAAAAACACATGAACACAAAACATAGACCAGTAACAAAATTGTTGGTTTCAAACGATCAAACTCGTTGACTGCTATACGATTTAGTTAGTAAAACGATTGTATGAAACCAATTGACGCATGTGTCTATCGCTAAATTGACGCCGACTAAATATGCAACTGTGTGCTTCATATTCCGAACGAGTTGATTTTGCCGAGCGGTAAAAAGTGAAAGGCTATCCTATGAGACAACTTTGATAACCTTATGGAGCGAACAATCCCGATGACGGCAGTGGGAAAAGATACCAAAACTTTAAATGCATTGAAACAATTCTTTCAACATAGTAAGCATTTCGTGTGCAGGTTACGATTACTAAATGCAGAGCTGCGTAAATGAAATAACAACCAATCGCATTGTAATCGATATTTTGTCACACTATGCTAACCAACGGCGGCGCAAATTAAAGCAAGAAGGATAGCACTGAGAAGTTTAAATCAACATTAAACAAACAAGGACGTTCGAAATGCGGAAAAGCGTGAAACAGACCTAATTTTTGTCATATCCACGGCTTATTAAAACTAAAATTAGATTTAAATTTGAGTGTACATACATTTTACAAGGTTCCGAAACAAAATATCAGACTAATTAATCAGATAACTTCAAATTAAATCTGCAAAGACAATAATATTCAAACCAAATGTTAATTAAAAAAGACTCAACATATTGTTATATTATCAGGCAATTCTAGCAATGTATATGTACGATATTATATATATATAGAGTATATATATATATATATATATATATATATATATATATATATAAGCTTAAATCCAGGGCCGACATTACCAGCTTCATTTTCTGTAATGGTATGAAGTTTCCTTTAAACAGGTCCCATTAGCACTCTTCGAAAAAATGAAATAATCACAACTTGTCATTATTAATAAGTTTGGAAACTCGTAAGTTATTGAGCGCGAGGAATAGGACAAGCACGTATGTAGTACACTAGCCGAAGTAATTTTTTCGAATGATAATGCTGGGGATCGACATTTATGGTCATAACATTTCAATGCCTTTGAGTAAAATAAAAAGTTAATAATTATATTAATACAAGGTTATATCTCGCCAAAATTAATTAACGCTGCCAATCATGTGATCTACTGGGCATGTCAAATACGCGTGTCTTTCCAAAAATCGCTAGAATTAATTAAAAACCAAGCCTGCTTTCAATGATGTTAACCTCATTTGAAATACTAAATTTACTATTTGTAGGCTTTTGTCCGACCTAATTCGTTACAGATAAAAACTGTCTCTAAATTATAATTCTAAAAAGAAAATTAATATCAGAACTTGTACATTAAAGGCAAAAATTAGGAAAAGATCACACAAAATAAGAGCGAGCGCAACAAAACACGAATCCCATAATTTAATGAAAAGCAAGATAATTCCCTAAATAGTTAATTAATTGGTTGAATTTAAATAAAGCAATAATGTAAACACTCGCAATTGACGAACACTAGCCACAAATGAGATAGGCAGTGTCTTAAAAGAATATTTCTGCAAAGTGGCAAGGTTTTGGGCCATTATACTAAAGAATATTAAAATTCAGATATTAACCAACGAGCACTTTAACTGTGGTAACATTTTTTGAATTGATATATATTGAAGAGACCACAGTCATTTCTCGGATAACGGCAAATTTTGGCAAAAAAACATTATCATTGCCACTCCACATATACACAGGAATATCGCAAGTACGCTAAGAAAAATTCGTTCTTGACATGTCCCAATGATATCGACATCAATTAGAAAATAATAACGTAGACTATACGCAGACCATGCGGATTATGCCAACTAGACCACGAAGCAGTTCATTAAAACATTGTAACAAGTCATCAACTGTATTATTATCACAAAATAGTAAAATTACCAAAGGAAATATTTCTTTAATGAATAAAAACATCATTTACTTTCTTGGTTTTAATGACCCAACCCTATTTCGATCAGTAGATGTGCAGCGATCGAATGAGAATGCCAGCCACATCAAGATGCGTACGACTGCTCAACGAAATAAAGGTAAAGCGAAACAAGGAGCACATTGTGGCTCGCATGTCATATAGGTCAATTTATTAAATATTTTAAAATCTGCCCAGCAATGAAAACAAAGCACTATTTACAAATAAAACAACAGCAAATGATTACGTAAAAAAGAACTTAAAGCTGCATTTGAGGAATAAAACACTTGTCAAAAAACTTATTCGTTAAAAAAATCTTATGACATAAATAATTTAGAAAGAATACACAATAATTCATCATAAAACTACCACATTGTAGCCATTAAATACATTTAAAAAGGGTAAATTATGTATGCAAAATCTTTCAATTTGTTTGCGCAAAAAGAAATTATTAGAAGACATTTAGCAAATTTAAACTTAATAAATAAATTTTCGAAATTAAATCGAAATACAAATAATGGTTTTCAATTTAGGCAATATTGCCTTTGAAATAAGGTTGAACCCCGATTTTCTCTCCAAAAAAATGATGCCTATATCAACAAATATCACAATTTATTGTAGATTAATGAGGAATAAAAACGGTGGCAAGTAACACATTCTTAGAAAAAATTGGTCTTCGAAGCTGTAGAAAACATTTAAATTGAGATCGAACGAAGATAACCTATGTGGCGTGCAATATTCTTTTATTTTATATTCCATTTCAGCACAAATTTATGAAAAAAACTTAATTTGTTCGAACATATACTGAGGAGAATAGATGCATGCTAAAATAATACATCATGGTATACTCGTTCAGAAAGTAATTATTAGTATTTTTGAAACCTGATTATGGTAAGGAATTCTTTTAAATGTACCACAAAACGATCATAAATTGCACACAAACAGTAAAGGCTCACAAAGTCGAACTCGATATAACGATTATATTAAAAAGAGGATCCTTTTTGTTTTATACGAGAAATGAGGGGTATAGAAGCAGAGAAAAATAGTGAATCCAAATGCACACCAAACAAATATAATTTAAATACTCGGCTATTTTGAAAAAATGTGGCATATATTTCAGCATGAATAGCTGAATAAAAAATAAAAGCAAACTTCTGATTTTAACATTTTGATTGTATGATAGAATGATGATACACTGCGCTTAAACTAATATTTACTATTCTAAGGCTCGCTATTAGTCCGGAAGTGTGCGAGAGCAAAGAACACGTTTCACTTTATAATATTTTTTTGAAATATTTAGGAAGCTAACATGGCTCACAAAAAAAACTAATCGCACAAAAATATCCACAATATCCAAGTGTCTTCCGCGAGTACGATCACATTGTCCATGGTGTAGCCTGACACAGATTATAAGAACCTTTACATTATAAAGACATCTTAGGTTTCCTATGTAGGAAATATTTTGGTGCAGTAATTATCCACTACATATTCAAGGTGGACTTCTCTACTTCAACCATTAATAAGTCCCATGTTGTATAAAACAATAAATTAAACGTTTATAAAGAAATTTGAGTAGTCTTGTGCCTTTAATGGGTTACCTTACTGTCTAGCCAAAACCACACTGCACTATTAGGGTGGAACACAAAAATTAATGCTAAAACGTAAAAGCCGGATTAAACGCAACGAGTTCATATACTGATTTATTTAATAAACAATTTCAAAGAATTTGAATAATTTTGTGATATAGAGCTCAGCAAATATGCCGATCTTCTCTAAGAAGTGAATCCAACCCATAGAACAGAGAAAGAAATACGAGATTTAAAAACTTGTAATCTGAACTAAACTGTTAATTGACATTATTTGAACATTCAAATTTTTTTATATAGAAGGTAAATTGGCAGACCAAACCTAGTAAAACGAAATTATAGTTTATCTATTTACCATATTTAGTAAATGGAAATTTTCTACTAACAGCAAGCAAGATCTTGTACAAGAAGGACCAAACAGGATGAGCACACCAGAATCTCAACTAGTGCAAAAAAATTATTAGAAAATTAGATACAAGTAGTTAAAAGTGTGTTTAAATAAAATTAGTAGAAAAGATTATTAAATACATTGTATATAAATAAACAAATTTATTAAATACACACCCACAAACATACACAAATTAAGTTTGATTTGTCTCAAAATTGTAGGCCAAATGATAGGAAAAATGACAAACAAAGACAGCAGAATAAAATGCATGAACGATAGTATCGTCAGTCACCTTTTATATTGCTTTCCTCGTAACCATTCAGGAATAGAAACGATTTAACCTTTATCAAATTCAAACACACCAACATATTTTTATTAAATAGTTATAAATAAATAAATTCATTTAATGTTAAAAGTTTAAAGCATAATGGTTCAATCACCCCATGTCTACATTTCCAGGCTGTGAACAGTATATATATATATACTGCAAGATTTAACTGAATGATGATGTCCGAATTCTATCTTAACGACACTCATCGTAATAGCTAGAATTGACGTGAGTCGGAATTCGATATATATATATATATATATATATATATATAATAACTATATAGTAATAACTTTAAGAGACTTGATGTGAAAATGATATAGTAAATATACAACTCAATCACAAAGTAAAATGGCAAAATAAAGGGAAAAAAATTAAATTTTCATATTTATATCTAGCGACTGCTAAAAACATCAAAATATTTGTCCAGTAAACAATTCCAACGTGTAGAAAAGATAAGACTTTGCAAGGACCAATAGACTCAGGTTACATATTCACATACATTACATATATACGCAATTTAATATAATAGATAATCTAATAAAGAATAACCATTTTCACCCTATAAATTTTGAGAGACAAAAACAACGAACTTATGTATAAATTCTCTGTTCCCGAGTTCACAATCGATCTATGGTTGCTGTAACTGCTATGTCGTTCAGAACAGAAATATTGAACAAGTACGCTAAAGCTAGCGCAAATATTCGAAAGAATTGTGCAATTCAACAAGCCTTTCGTTATTTACTTAATTTAATGAATAATTAAAGAAATACTATGCTAAAAGTCGAAATCAATACAATTTGAACAATTTCAATGCACGAAAAAATCTTTGACCATCTAAAATGTACTCAACACTTTGTTGTGTGAATGAGAACATCAAATCATCGAAAAGTTAATTTCACGTGTAGGCCACCATTGTTTCTTCTACAGCTACGACAACAATGATACTAATTATTAAAAAATTCTATCGATGTCAATTATTCCCTTCGAATGAAACAAAACCTACCAATTTCAATAGGCCTTCTAATCTTTAAAAGAAAAATGCATACAGACAAATCGAGAATGACATACAATCAAAGAGCGCAATTGCTGAAATTGGTCCAGGTCCAATCTAGACGTTGAGAAGAGCAGAAATAAAGTATTTGCAATATCCAAGTCCTCATGACATCAACACGCGCTCTCATCCATACACACACATATGCACTCACTCACACACACACACACAGAAGCTTAAATAGTCAAGCGTGCACCATCAAAAAATAAGCCTTTTGTGAAAAATAGTTTAGGGAATAAATGCTTGCGCATGCCAACAATTATCAAGTCTGTCGAAGAAATTGCCTCAGATCTACTATTTTCACGTGCCCGTTAAATCACAAATCTATGCACACAACACGAACAAGCGTAATAAGTGTACATCTCACTCCAAGTGAAGAAAATACAATCAAGAAAAGATTAGATTTCATCTTAAAATTCAGCGGAATAATCTTTGCATGTACTATTGAACCCAGCCTACAAAAAATGAAAAATATAAGTCAAAGAAGTCAAATAACTGAAATCTTCGATGCTAACAGAAGAAAATGTTATCATGTCAAACATCAAATCATTACAACTACACACAAGTTTTACGCACACATTCACAGGAAAGCATTCAATTAAATATCTTCGTCAAGCATCAAAGTTTTAATCAAAAGGATTGTATATAGCACATAAAACGACGTTGTATATTCTTTGCGTGTGTGTGAGTATTCTAAATGAAATAATGCGATGGAATTTTTTAAATATGAAGCAAAACCTGTGGCCCCATGCTATTACTGGGATTGTTGACACTTTCGCCAGCCAATTATGAAGCCGCCGCATAGAAAAATTGAATATTATGCTCAGAATCATGGTAATTTTATGGTTAATAATAAAAACGGGTTTTACTTAACGGCAGGTTCCGATCAACTAGGCAGTCTAGATAATTGTAAATCGGCACACAACATGAAATGTAATTAATAAATAAAATATATGGCGATTTTTGACGGAAAAATCAATTGATTGTGTTAAATTTCAATGCTTCAGTAGAATTTCTTCACACTATACGCCGAGTAAACTTTTAATTTTTTCTTCATGGTACAATAATGATCCAATAATAAGGCTTCGTTTATTCGATCTAACGGCCACGGTTTCAACTTGGGTTCTATGTAAGGCAAATTCAACTCTCCATGTAAAAATGAATTTAAGAAATTGTTTAAATTCAACCTAACGGACACATGATTTATATATATATATATATATATATATATATATATATATACAAAAGTAGTCATTGTGATAAGATCTGATTGATGAATGCAGTTAGCAGAAATTGGCACCGTATAAAGTCTTGTTACCAGTAATTATACTCCCATAAAGGAAATGCCAGTTTAGCATGCTGACACATTCCTGACATCTTTTGGCGTTATATAGAACATTATGGTTTAGTGGTTAGAGTCACAGTCCGCGGCAAAATTCTAGACAATACTAGAAGAGTTCCCTATAAGGACTAAAACGGTCTATAAGATGACCTGCCTTTCTACATTATACAATGCTTAGTTTATACTGGTAAATTTAATTTATATATATATATATATATATATATATATATATATATATATATGGGAATTGATGAGTATATCGAGATCGCAACTTCGATTTAAATAGTTAAACTTCGATTGTATAAACAGTTACGAAATATCTATGCAATGCTATCAAAACAAATTTACTATAATAAAAGTATCAATATTGAACATTTGATAGAGTTTAAATTCAGAAACCCCAAGGCAGTAAAAAGAGTGTGTCCAATAAGGCAACTAGTTCATTATGCAATAGATAATTTAATCAAGAAACATGTCATCAACGAACGAGCTTATAAAAGTACTTCATAAAAGAAAATACAACTTAAGGACAATATACTCAAATTCAGAAGTGTCGTAAGTTTAAATATCACAAACAGAAAAGTTGCGTGCATGTGCAAGGTCTGAATGACTGGTAGGCTGGGAAGAAGTGCCGAAATGATAGTATATAATCATATTCAATTAAACTAGAAGAAGCGAGCACAAGATTTACATGTTCACATAATCTTTCTTGGTTATTCGGTTAGTGGTCCATAACGAGAAAAGCTTTAAATCAGATTAAAAATATTAGACTAGACTGTGCAATAATTTATAACAAAGATTGAGTAAAATTAAGCATTAAAAGATACCGATTAAAACTGTTTCATAACATGAATAATAAAACGAAAATATTTAGACTCAAATTGAAAAAACTGAACCACTCTAAATCAGATAAAAGATAAATATAAAATAACGATATAAAAGACCATGTCCGTGCACAAACAGACGCACAAATAAAAGAAGCAATGATTAACGGCGCTTTAATATAAACACGGATTCTTCTAATTTGTATCCTTAAATTTACAGATAAAAACAAACCACTCCACATAAGTATAAAATGCTGTAAGTTTAGTGAAAAATGATCATAAGTGATCAAAAGACAATAAGTTTGGTTGCATCAATTTTTCAGATGAACCAAGACAACAAATGAAAATCAATAAATAAAAAATAGGTGAAAATATGAAAAATGCATTAAAATAATACCTAAAGACTATATAAGAAGCCAGTAGACCCAAGTGAAGTGCACAGACGGCGAAAATGCTATCTGATATAAAGGGAAAATCCAGCATGAAAACCGGCGGGAAACTAGTGGAATGGGAAGATAAGGAGAATAAGAGAGGGAGGAAGAGAGAGAAAGGCGATGTGCCTATGTTCAATGATGCGTAAATTAGACTTTAAAAGCAGTTCTTTAAGAAGATAAAATCGGATAATCAAATTAGTTAAATAAGTATTGTGTACATAAATTATAGACTTGTATCTTCTTATTTGTTTATCTTTACGCAGTTGAACCAATGTAGGTTTGCTGACAACTGGACGTTACATAGCAAACTATTTGCGTAAAAACTTCACACCGCGTTTTTATGCGTCTTGTATTAATTACAAATAAAACCGGAAATCTATATATATATATATATATATATATATATATATGCAATTATTGCATAGTAAAATAAACAAAACCCTATCCTTCAGCTGTACTCTTTACATTAAATTGTAGTCATTTAAGTAACACAAACAATTATGAAGGTGATGTTATTCACGAGGAACATAGCTGAAATGCAATTATAAATTATGTTATTCCAGACTGAACTTATATAAAAAAGACGCGATCATAATCACAATAAGAACACACATAAGCGCGCGCACTTACACAAACGGAGTTTGATTACCATGCACAAGTATCCATAAGTCTGTTGTGCGTGATCAAATATAATAACTGTGTTGGATCGCAGATCGATTGAGTGCATTACAGCGAAATGATTATTGCAGTTGAAGGTGAGCAACATCACATGTGAAAACTTAAAAACTATTTAATACACAAACACCATCAAAGTCAAACGTCAATAAGGAATCCCAATACTTTTGCCGAGTTAAAGGTTTTATCTATTTAGTACCAGCCGCCAAAACTGACTATGACCGGCCAATGATATGGCCGAGAAATTTTACGAATCTCGGTCATCGCAAAGGAAAAAAATAAATAAATAATAATAATAATAGCAAAGAATCAACATATTATACTGCACACATTTAAATATTTCTGAATATAATTGTAAATTAAACAATATATATAACATCAAGATGGTGATATATTTCACTCACTGAAAGTTTCCACGATATCTCAATAGAAACGCAATAACGCGCCAACCTATATCAAGCTGTAATACCATTAACACATTATATATATATATATATATATATATAATTAAATTCACCGGAGACGCAATAGTAAGAACATAGTGGTTTGATAAAAATAATACAAGAAAACATTAGTAAATGTAATATTTCTTTCCTTATTTATAAGAAGTAAATATATATTATGAATGACGTATTTTTTTAAATCCGGAATTTATTCATAAAAATGGAACACATTCTTGTAAACAAATACAACCGTAATATAAAAATCATAATAATACCAAACTAACACAACTTTTTAATTACGTATGACATTTAATCTTTTTTTCAGATTCCGCTACAAATTAATCATCATAATAAAATCATTAGCGCATAAGCGATAAATCATCCTGCGGCAACCAAAACTCGTCCCGATAAATTCATTACTTTTATATTTCACTTTCCGTTTATCTGTCCAACACAATGTAAGGTTGTTGCTCGCTCTCTGAATTAAATTACAGTTTATAGCATTATCAAAGGCACAATAAGCAGAAACGCTAGAAGAAAAACTGAGAGCTAAACAATTAAATTTTTTAAACAAAGATGGCACAATATTACAAACAATGATTAGTCAAGCGTTGCTGTTCGTACAGACAATACGTAAACCAACTAACCTTTTTCATCTACAACCTCAATCTTTTTCGAAATATATATATATATATATATATATATATATATATATATATATAATTCAAAGAAATCAATCTAATACATAAACGTGGAACTTTACGAGGCTGCAAAAATTGCGCAATCTATGTATGAGAACAGATAACAGCGCGAGAATAAAAAACAATTAAAAAGTCAAAGGTCCTCTTGGTAGGGTATAGCATCGGTATGCACTGGGAGAAAGTTAGGATAGACAGCAAAAAAATCAAAAGAGGCATACAAACAGCTTAAATTAAAGAAATAGTTGAAGTTAACTATGGAGAAATAATAAATTAAAATAAATGTCAAGTTACTTAAATTCAAAACCCTTGTCAAGAAAGCAGTTAAATGATAATCAAATCGATACCAGAGGGAGTTTAAAAGACCCAAATTATTGCATGATTTATTTGAAATGCTTGCATTTACAATATCGTCCTCCTGTTTTGAATAGCGAACATCTGTACTCAACTTTTGCTCAGATTGTTCTATCGTAGATGATTCACAACACGTGCTGGTTTGAGGCGATATTTTGATAGAATCCATTGTCAGGTACAGTACTGGCTGTTCTGAAGAAAATAATAACCATGAATACCACGAACACATATTTGCACGCCTTAAAATAGATCCATCGCAAGAGGCTGGAAAAGAAATCCCACTCAACCATAGACACAACAACAAAGGTAAACATACCAAAAAACTGTCCAGGCCAGCGTGAAACCTACGCAAACCAGCAGATGTAACATGATTTTCTTTCAAGTGACTTTCAGTATTACCGGTTTCATCCGTACTTGAATTTAAAGCGACCAGACTGCTAAGGTTTGTAATAACAAAACCATGATAATCGTCAATTTCAAGTCGGCCGATCTCCTCACGTTCAGCTGCACAGCGGTGCTCAATTGTCTTACACCGGGACGTAAAATCGCGGCTATCTTTGTTATCTGCAGGGACTATGGAGTGCGGTTCAGTTAAAGTCTAACAATCAAGATAGATAAAAACAAAATAGCTTCCGTGAATAATGAGCTCCTCGCCGCTACAAGCAATATTTTTCTATAATAACAGATTTCCTTCTAAAATTGCAAGAAATTAGTAATTTGCATTTAAATCTTATATTTTCAGTAAATATGAGAAATTGGCACACATACTAGTATTAAAATCTACAATATTAACAATACAAATTCAATAACCTTATACATTTTAAGCGCATCTGTTCAGGAATGAAAGAAAAACAGTAAAGTGTACACATGCATTTCCTGTTCGCTGGCGACTCCCCAATTGCAACCGGTACTGCGCCCTATACCCAATATGTATTTGGTCGAAGAATGTTGGACAATTGCACGAAACGAATGTGTATAGTGGCTCAAATTTTCGACGCTTCAAAATCAAAGCCAACTGACTATATGTAGTATATACCGAGCCCGGGTGATTAAAGCATCAGATTCCGAAGTGCTCGTGCCTAGATTCGAGTTCTGTTCTGGGCATATTCTGGACAGCACGGGAAGAGTTCCAAATAAGGACGAAACCGGTCTGACAAATATATGTACATAGTCGTTTAGGCGTTTATACTAAGATCGCAACCTTAATTAAAAAGTAGCATACCGAGCCCGTAAATGGTTCCAACACCGAGTCTGTACATGGTACTAACACAATTGATTGCAAAATATACTAAATTTAACCAAATTAAGAATTACAACTACTTCTGCTACTCTATCAAATCCATAAATTCTGAACTTGATCGATATCAGTTAGCACATTTCGCGGTAATTATGACATCATTCATTCAAATATATAACATATATATTGTTTACTTCGGAAAACTAACATATATGCAATTTTGTATTAGGTATGGCGCGTCTATTAAAAAATTGTTTCGATGAGTCGCCAGTTAACCCTTCTAACTAATCATTCAAACTAATTTGTTACTAGATGCGGAACATCTGATACACAATTTCCTTGCTAATATTGTAAATTAACGTTTTCCTCGACAAATTGAAACGAATTAATAACCGATATTAAAGATGACCTTATTCAGATGGATGGTTAGATTCGTGTGACTATGGAATTGATGGATGCAGCTGTTTAATTGCAATCCCATGGTGTACGTTTCTTCGTTATTCGTAAACAATGCTCATTAGATTACTTAGGAAATTCTGGCAGATGGCTGAAATGAAATAAATCTTACAGTTAGACAGAGCTACTATCGATTACGCGATAAGATAGCCTCACTTAGATGAGACAAATTGAACAGCAACAACATTTGAAAATCTAGGGACATATAGGATCCACCGGAGAAGTTTGCGCAATTCTGCTTATTTTCAAAGGATCGACTGAAATTAAGACTGATGAGCAGTTCGATCTACGCTTATGTGTATACTACAGTCACTGTTCACAAAATATGCCCAATAAATTTCGTTTTTTCATCTCATCGCAAGAATCAGCCGCAATAAAGTAAAGCAGTTTAGGGTATATATTTTCACATAGGTATGTTTATATTAGAAAATGTATTTCTTTGTACCTGTATTTGCGCGTGTATGTATTTTTCTGTGTGCATTTGTTTTGTGAAAATGTATGCATGTAATATTTAAGCAAAAAGAAGGCTGATGTAGATTAAATTATGCCATTACATTACATTTTTCGTGAATATTATAAAACATTTAGTAATGAAAGACAAGGACAAAATCTTACACATAAATCAATTAAACAAAAAACTAAAACAAATAGTCTTATTTACAGCAAAACTCATTTATCAATCTAGTTTTAATTGGAAAACCGGTTTTTTATAAATGATAGCTTATTATTTATATTTTAACGATATATCACGTGAAACCATTTGGCGGTAACACCAAGCATCCAAGCATACGCACAACACCTAGTTCACAAGTGCATAAAACTCATCAAATGCATTCGCAACAGAATTATTATCACCATCAGCATCAATAAGGAAAGCAACAGAAAAGCCGTTAGTAACTGATGCCATATCACAAAGAATAAACAAATAGTAATAAATTAATAGCTTAAAAATAATAATTTAGATAAAAAAAGTTATTAAAGAAGACTCACTCGTGAAGGATAGGATCTAGATATGATTGGGATATTTATGAAGATATACAGAGAAATAAGAGAACCTTGTCCTAAGTTAAGCACCATTATGTCCACGCAAGCCGCGGTGCGGCTGGCGGTAGTTTTGTTATGTTGTTCGAAGACTGGTTAAATACAATGGAGTTGGTGTTTACTTCAAGCTCGCAAACTTGATTTAAAGCCAAGTTGGAAGTAGTGTCAAAGCGTACCGATTGCATGCTTATTTTCGATTTATCAGCTAATGTCACTCTGAAAAGGGAATACGATTGCATCCAGATTAAATGTGGTTGGTAAAACTTCCAACATCTCCATTCATCATAAATATAGAACGGCGTTGTTAGCAATGAAGTAGCTAAATATAATTTTATATATTTTTTAAACCATTTATTATAAGTTATAAGTGTGTGCTCGGCGTTCGACTAGGATGTATCATTGCCTCCAACTAGTTAAATAATTTTGGCGATACAGTCATTGCTGAGGGCCCATAAAAGCTTTCAAATTTAGATTGATGGTGTCTGATTTAATTACTTCGAATGCGCTGGAATCGTGTTTCTCATAGAGAAAATGCAAGACTAGCTACACCCAGTCATTTTCTGCGCACATGAAATTAACATATGTCGCGGATTGAGGCTACGTGCCTTACAAGCCGTCATTTTGATCAACCCCTGTGACAGTGGATACATCGTTTTTTGCTGCGATTTGCATACGCATTAGCCTTGTTGAAGCCGCTCTTCGTAAGTTCAGCTAACAACTCTGATATCGCCAGCCTATTTTACAATGGAACAAGTTCAAAGTTAAGAAGTGAAATTAACTGTTGGAATTTCTCTATGGCATGACTGGAGACTGTCGTTTATATCTGTAATTAGATGCTGTCTGTGTGCCATCACCTTCGCAACTAGTAAAAGTACAGTTTGCGTTTACAGAGGCACTGTCTGAGATGGCCACATGTACATCCCGATAGTCTCCGAAAGGACCGCAGAAGTGGTATATATATGTGACTTAATAACGATGCACCAAATCGGTAATAATCAGAAGACACTTGAATAGAGGCCTGGTTAATTTCCGCTTATCAACTATTAATTATAGAATTATGTTCATATAGGAAATATTTCCTATATGCCAACATGACACGTGTATTAATAAAGATATATCTTCGGCTTCATTTTTCTAAAAATCTCTTCAGTTTGTTTTAATGCCCACCTTGGATACGGGAATTAAGTTTGACGGGGTCCTGGCATGTTAAATTGAACTTATTTGAGTTTGTGATTAACAAAGCATTACGTTTTTAGAAATAATAATTAGGGTTCTGGATTACTTTATAAAGATAATAAATTTTGTATAAAAACTTTTGTTAAAATCATATTAATGACGCAACCATAAAACACCACAAAAGTTCTCCAAATTATTACAGAATAAAAGTAAAAGAAAAACAGAAAGAAAATTTTCTTTCAGGAAAAGATTACATTCCTTAATTCGTTTAAAATATTAGACGTGTTACGATACACTAATCATTTTCTAGCCAGAAATAAATAATTATCAAAAAAGTTATATTTGAAACCCCTGTTAGTTCAAATTAGCCGCTTCGTGAAACAAGTTTGCACATCTAAATAAAGAGGTTTATTAGCTGCATATTTATGAATAAAAAATAATGAATTTAAGAAAACCACATCTAAAGGTTGCAAGTTTACGAAAATTAC
The DNA here is from genome assembly GCA_029291075.1 of Eudiplozoon nipponicum. Taxonomy (NCBI): domain Eukaryota; kingdom Metazoa; phylum Platyhelminthes; class Monogenea; order Mazocraeidea; family Diplozoidae; genus Eudiplozoon; species Eudiplozoon nipponicum. The sequence continues at coordinate 42,251 of JAQBSW010000960.1, forward strand.
CGTTAGCTTAGTTACAGGTGAGGCATCACCACCATCAATTGGAATGATGAGAAATCGTTCAGACGAAAATCTTGTAGAAATGTCCTTCTGAAAATTGGAAGAGCTGTACTGATGCTGCGACTTATTTCTCTGTTTCCATATCACGTCGGTCGGTGCGAAACAACAACTACTTGGGCAGAAAAACGCACTGATACCAGGATAACGTGGACTGTGGTGATAATGCTTTTCTATAAGTAGAGAAAACGACAGTTTATAAATAAATTAAATGTGTAGAAAAAAATATTTTAACAAATTTATACTGCATGACATATATAGAAACATTTTTATAAACGTAAATTTGTAGATTTTTTGGCAAACAACAAGCCTTACTAAAATCACATTACATTTAGAACTGTGTAAGCATAGATATACGCCAATCGGAAAAGGTGCTTACCAGACAACAGAACCTATATAAATGCATAAAAAATGATACAACACAGATTATAATCCGGACATTCACTATTGCATACAAGTCAATAAGACTCGCAAACAAGGAAAGATCTGTTTCAAGAGAGGTCGCTACAGACAACACGAAAAAAACATACCTAAAAATAAAGCAACAAAGCTATCAGCACATACAATAATCATTGATTTAAGTTTGAAATCTAGATAAAAAACCACTTCTATTGTATTTAATCAATCGCAGAAAAGAAAAACTACTGTCAGTCACACACATTGACGCATTTGGACTTCCTATAATCATCAGGATAACATGGCGGCAAACGGACTAGCGAAGATCGTACCGCAATGCATAAACGAGGCAAGAAAGATAGAATACGTGGTTCACATATATATAGTGGAGTGGCATATTTCCAGTCAAGTACAATGTATGCGAGATTACTTGAGGTGAGAACCGCATATTTCTTCATCCATGCATTGTGATTTAATCTTCGAAAGTCAGTTTGTCGTTGTGTTCTATAGATGAACATAGGTCGAAACTCAAAAGTACGTGTGAATTACGGTTGTTTTAAACTGTCATGCGACAGGTTAATTACAATGTAACTTGTGTTTATATGAAGTATGTAAACTTTATTTAAAGAAATGTTATTACCATCCGTACAATCAATGATTGTTTAATTGGTTGTGTTCGTGGCTTGTAGAAATTGTGTAACCTCCATTTCCAGTCAAGTACAATTTATGTGAAACTACTACGGGTGAGAGCGGCATATTCAAATTGCTTTCCTTATATATGCACAGTGGTTTGATTTTCGCAAGTCAAAATTCCGTCATTTTATGATGATGAGCATAGAATTTTGAAACGCAACATTACTTGTGAATGGCGTGTGTGACCAGTTAAAGACAATAGGATTGGTGTTTAGTTAAAAAATAAAATTAAAGTACGATGCAAGGCGACATCGTCAAAACAGCTTTCTGTCACCGATCAAATAAATACGGTAATTTAGATAATAGGAACTGATCACCTGATACGATAAAAAATAAACAATAAACAATAGGTAAAATAAACTAATATAGAAGGCGACACCAGGAAAACAACTTCTTGTAACTATCGAGAAAGGAAAATTTACACGATAGGTTGATCTTGATAGTAAGAAAAACATCAATCAATAACAAACAAAGGAAAAGCACATGGGCTCAAAAACAAACACTGGAAAATAAACTCAAATGTAAGACGACATTATTATCACAGCTTCCTGACTATTATCAAGAGAAGACTAATGATTCTAGATAGGTTGTTCTAGATAGTTGGGAGATACTACCTTAAAGCATAGAAAACAGACCACATAGATTTCTAGAAAGCACATACACACACTAGGCGAAACTGCAATACTAGTGGCATCGGCAAAACAGCTTCCGGAAAACTATCAGGGGAAGTGCAACGAAAAGAGACCGTGATCTAGACAGTAGGGCGCTACCTATTTAGAAACACAGAAACTCGGCCATTTCACACTGCGGACATCTCATTCATTAAAAGAAACAAGCTATAATGCAAGAGGCATCAGCAAAAGATGCTACTACAAACCATCCGTAAAAAAATTCGCAGAATTTGTTAAATACATCGTTCTGTGAAAATCGTTCACGTTTAATAAACAGTGTTATACAATGCTGATTTCACGGCAATTCGTTTTTCTTAAATAATAGGGTAATTAGTGCGCTACGTTGGTACGCAATAATGTGAAAGTATTTACAGACCAAGTTAATAAATGGTACTTTAGCCTTAATATGAAAAGATACAAAAATAAAAGGAGAATAGTCAACTAAGGAAGGCATCATGTAAATATAGAGAAGTAACAAAGATATTTTTATATTACTAGGTGCGCAACACCTAATACATAATTGTATGTTTATATATATATATATATATATATATATATATATATATATATATATATTTCTTCGCAAAAAACAGTATCTAACTGTTAGATAGTTCAATTACCTTGGCATAAAAACAAAGGCTCCCCTCCATTACTTGTTGCATCCGATGGATTTATGTATGGACACAATGTCTCAACTTGAGTACACCAACTCATGCACGGCGCCAACCTAACAATGTCAATATTTGGTTGACTGTTTTTATGTTTAAATGCACCAGATCTACGCCGCCTGTGCAGTTGAATATTCAGATCGTCATTCCTCGAGTGTACTATTAACGGACTAAATACAGATCTAAAAGAATCAAACTGATTGCTACTTTCAGGCAAAATATCTGCATCACCTTCAGCATATTTATCATCGCCTAAATCATGCAGAACGTTAAAACCAGTTGGAAGATCGGGCATCCTTTGCTTCGACAAAAACTCCTGCCTGGTACCATCAGACGATCCATCATATATTACTGATCTGTAGGCCGAATGGTTCACGTCGTGCAGAGGGAAATTCCAATTCATCGGTGTCGGAAAAGGTGCAGCATCGTTGTGTTTCGAAGGTTCAATGCTTTTCTCTAATAATTCATGTTCTTTAGAGGATAGATAATGCCGTGCTTTAATAGAGACATCATTGGAAGAAAGGTTTGAAGATAAATACCCAACAAACGTAGGATTGTACATTCGCCGCGAATGACGTATCTTCCGCCTATGATGTCTGCGGCTGTGTCTGAGAGATACATTCTTCATAAGATAAGTCACGTTATCCTCGAAGTCTGCCATTCTAAAGACACCAAATGAAAGGCGAGCAAAATTAGAAGATGCCGAATATTGCTGATTGTGTTGTTTTTCTCGATATTTCTCGTCCACCGCTTGATGTTTGCGCTGAAAACTGGTAAGGTTGGCTTTATCGATGAACACATTTGGAGGTAGAGCACGAGGAATTGTTGGGATATTCGCAGGCTCCAAATTCAATCTAAGTGTAGAATGCGAAAAGTTACTAAAGTTTATCTGATAAGATGAGTGAAAGGATTTATCTTTCGACAATGCAATATTGCGAGGTAGACCACTGTCTTTCCCATCATCCGTGGGTATGTCGTTTATCTAAAAAAATTAAAAAAATACTATTTAAGTACAAAGAAACAGAGATAAAATTTGAAAAAAATAATGAATTCGTATAGTTAAGTGTGATAAATAACACTCCACTAATACTAATAATGATAAAAATTCACAAGACCTAGACTTGATCCAAGAAATCTCTTTTGCACAATTTTCTGGAACTCTAGTCAAACGAAACAGGTGACTACAATGATCCATGTGTAAAAACAAAATTTATATTAACTAAGTCAAAAACAAACGAAATAATTTAACCGTAATGAAGTGAATAACATCGTGCCAGCAAATTTATAAAGGACAATGGGTTTGGTGTTTACTTCAAGCTCGCAAACTTGATTTAAAGAATTCTTACCACCACCCGCGCAATCAATTATTGTTTAATTATAATGCACTTTCTCTTTACACTAAGAAAACAAACATCAATCGCATTCCAAGTCTAGTGTTTTGCTTTGCAGTTCAGTAAACACATAGAGGTAAATTAGTATGAACGAAAAATAAACATTTCACGACTAAAATCTGCAGTTAAGTTCAATGTATGCCAGATTACTATATGTAAGAGCCGCATATCCAATTTTGTTTTTCTCAAACATGAAATACGGTTTGATCCTTGCTGGTCAACTGGCCGTCATGCGCTGATGATAACCATGCAAGATCGAAACGCATCATGATGGGATATTGGTGAATTGCAAGGCATTCGTGTTTACATCAAGCTTAAAATCTTGATATAATGAATCAGTTTAAATATTCAATAGCACATTTGCCAATGTGAAGCCAAAAAATCCTGACTGACAATAGATAAAGCCATAATTTGTGTTCCCTGAATAAATTGATTGCAATTATTCTTTGTATATAAAACATGCGTTGATATCCAAGTATGCAATAGGTGTGGCGAACCTAGTAGCAAATTAGTTCAGTTGTGACCAGAAAAATAAACCAAAGACAGCATGAACGGAATTTATACTCTCGTGCACATTCGTTTCGTGCTTACTGGCGACTCATCAGTAGAAGCCGGCATTACACCCTTTAACCACTTCATATTTGGGTGAGGTACGTGGGAAATAGGTTTACACATTCGACGATTGTTCCGTCCTATTATCCCACATTCTGCACCCAAATATATATTCGGAGCAGCTCTATAGTTAGTACCTGAAACAGATGTACCACAATATATCTTCGTTTAACCTGCTGGTCACAATTAAACTAATTTGTTGCTAGATTCGCAACAGCTAATACAAACTTTCATATATATTAGTTCTCCGCAACAAAGTATTTAAATGCGTTGATATCCACCATAATTACGCGCATAAAACACTTTTTCGGCTTTGACAATATAAATGGACAATATATGGCCCGTAGCCATAGAAATTCCGGCTTGACGACCGGCGGGCTCAAGCTAGTCGACCCGGGATTGGTAACATGAACCTTGCCGGGCCATAAAGGGACAGCCATCATCCCGTTTCATGTGAAGCCTCGAGTTTGGTCTACCTGCACTGTAACGTTTTGTTAAATATGTAGTGACGGAATGAGAGCAAGCGTTCCAGACGTGAGGGCCAAGTTTCGGCTGCTGAAGGAAACTCTGGCCACTGGCATCTGGGCAGATAGTGCTCATCAGCTTTGGTTGGCAGACTATCTAGGAGAAGGAAAACTCAGAATAAAAACCATCACTAGGAATGGGCGACCTAGTGTTCTTTTACAGTCCACATATAACTATGACAAGTACAACTTACAATAATTACATACTGCATCGGCCGTCGCGCAGTATAAAAGGGTCGCCTTATCTGCTGAGCCGTGCAGGGTGGATAAGCGAAAACAGGCTACTGCAGGCAACTCCAACTCTATATTTGATTCTGCGTCCTTTCCTTCCCCTTCCTCTTCAATCTCAAATAATAATTTATCTAAATTCACCTATATACTTTTTTTTTTTTTCACTCCTTATGGTTATATGGCAGTGAAACATTAGTCACTTGACTTTTGTGTGGCTGGAAATGATGATGATGATGACGTGTATAAAAGGCAACTTTTCATATATTGGCGAGTATTACACTTCGAAGAGCTAATACATTTTATAAAAAGAAACCAACAGTAATTTATTAAATAAACCATCATTGGTTGCGCGGGTGGTGATAACAAATATTGAATTTAAGTTTGCGATCATTATATAAACAACAATCATATTACAGTTAAATACTGTAGGACGGTACCGTCCTATTATTCTACATTATTTGACCAAATATATAGTGGTTAAAGGGCGTAATACCGGCTCCTACTGATGAGTCGCCAGTAAGCTCGAAACGAATGTGCATGAGATTATACTTTCCGTTGAAGCTGCCTTTGGTTTATCCTTCTGGTCACAACTGAACAAATTTGTAACAATCATATTATACACATAAATACGTCAATATAAACAAAGGTATCATTTTAACCAATTGTTGTCGACATCGATTAAGAAATAGTTAAATTCTGTTTGTAGAGGAGAACTAATATATATGCAATTGTGTATTAGGTGTTGCGAACCTAGTAACAAATTAGTTCAATTATGACCAAAGACAGCATGAACGGAAAGTATAATCTCGTGCACATTCGTTTCGTGCTTACTGGCGACTCATCAATAGATACACGTATTAGTTTTTTTACTCATTATATATTTGGATGAGGAATGTGGTGAAATAGCACGGTTTAGAAAAGCTTCCTATATGACCGTTCATAACCCATTTTTCGTAGGCTAGAAATGTCCATAGCAAAGTACCATTAAAAATGAGGTTCCAGACATAAGCTTGTACAAGAACCTTAGCAAATGTGAAGACGAAAGCGTCATTTTACATAACTACATTTAGCAATCGCATCTCAGTACTGTTGGTTGCGGAGAACTAAAATATACGCTTTGCGTACCTAGCATCAAATTCTTTCAAATATGACCAGAATGAACGGAAAGTATAACATCATGTTCAGATTCGTTTCATGCTGATATTACGTTCTATACCCACCGTATATTGCAGTGAGGAATGTCATCCTCATCATCATCATGCACAACCATACAAAAGCCGAAATTAACTAATGGCACAGCCATATAACCATAAGATGCGAAAAAAGATTATAAATAAGGACAAAAATACTAATATATGCACAAAAATTTACAGTGAGATTTACGAGAGAGAGAAAAAGAGTATCTAGTTACTATTAGTATATTTATCAAGTTAACTCACAGAAATGAGGGGAAAAAATCTTTATAAAATACCAAGTCAGCTTTAAGACAAAGAGAATATCAGCAATAAAGCTTCCCTACGGGTTTCACTATATCACGTCATAAACAAAGCCAAACACCGAAGCTAACATTGCCCTCCTAGGGATAGCAAGTTACAAAGATGATTCTACTAGACATCTAAAACAAGATTGCCACTGAGCTCGATTCGATCTCATATCGCGAAGGGTTTCTAACCAGAAACTAACATGTGAATGTGGACCTCATCTCAGCCGACAAGTTGGTCCCACACTACCAAATTTGGATGTGACTACAATTGTTTCTGCAATGTGAAAATTTGCCCACCTTGCGTCTTACGCCAATTTGGCGCTGGATGAGAGAGCAGAAACCGGTGTCTACTTAGTTTACTTAGTTTCTACTGTCAAATGTATGTCTAAAATCAAGATCAAAATCTTGATTAAAAGTAGTGTACTATACTTCTCAAACAACGATGGTCGAATGCTTGTAAGTGCCTGAAATCATCAACTCTAAGAGGTCGTTTCATTAGCGTATAGTAAAACAGAGCGTACATATGCTTTGTAAACCCTTTAAGGCGAAGGTTCGAGAAAGTTACTCTAGCTTTCGCAATTCTAATTCTCACCTTGTCAGGCATATAGCCGGAATTATTGATAGATCTACGAGTATACACAAACCTGTCAACAATTTATAGATCATTACTCTGCAGTCGTAGAATCGGAGTGAGTTGTGGGTGATACAGTAGAAGTACCTTGCATTTAGATGGTGTGAATATCATACGGAGAGACGGAACAACGTCTACTAATATATTCAATGTGGCCTGAACATAACCTCGAATGTCGAATAATAGTATGATATAGCGTGAGTAGTTAAGATCAAAAAGTTCACCGCCTGGGAGAACTTCAACAAATGTATCCTGAATGTGTGGGAGTGTTGTTCATAATAGCATCGATTATGAAATCAAAAAAAGAAGAAAGTAGATAGCCTTGGTGAATACCACCGCTGGTTGTAAAGCTATGCGTTAAATCGTTTTAGACCTTAACGCGACCAGAAGTATTTGCGTGGAGAGCGCGTGAAATATTAACTTTTCAACAGAATATGGAATAAAACATTGCGATCCACGGAGCCAAATGCACCCTTGAAGTCTAAAAAGAAAGCTATTGTGGGACGGTGATATAAATGTCGCTGTACAAGAACTTGCCTTAACATATAAATAGTATCTATACAACCTCGTCCTGAGCAGAATCCGGCTTGTTCCTCTCTAGTGTGTGATACACGAGAAGCGATAGGACGACGTAGGATAATCGAAACAAATAACCTAGACACGACTGTAGTCAAGCTTATACCACAATCGTTATCGCACGAATTACAATTACCTTTTTTAGACAGGAACGCTGGTCGACCCAATCCAATCAAGTGGTACGGTTTCCTCATTCCGTATAGTTTAAAAAAGTTTGGTCAACGCTCTCGAAATTATATCGCCACCCTCCTTAAATAATCCTGGAAAAAAATCATCAAGGCATGCGACTTTGCTCCGTTTAAGTGATTGAATTTAGCGCCTTGTTTCGAGTTTCTTCATAGGTTTGACAGAGAGCCAATGATTATTACTATGGTGGCCTGCAATGTCACACAAAGTAGTACCGATATTGTGCATAGTGGAACTTATCTGGGATCAAATAAAATTTGAATTTTCCTCATCAAGACCAGTCAGCTATGACTTTATAATATCTTCATGTTCTTGTCGGAAGGTCGGTTGTTCGAGTTTGATTACGTTTGTTTGGGGTTTCTTGTCCCGGAAAATTTCAGTGAAAATCTACAACGGATAAGTGCATGGTTCGAGACGACAAATCAGGATGCAACTATTTAATCATTAATTAATTGACATATGATCTACGCCTGAAATTTGAATTACTTAATATAATCTATGTTCCGCGCAGCAATCCAAATACCGTTCACCATTATCGGTGTGCATCGAGTTTAAAGTTTATCTTCCACCTAAATGAAATTCTGCCTTACTTAAGCGCCCAACTTGAGCGTTCATGTCACCCATTTCCAAGACTATATCTGAACTTCGTGCTCTACTTAGTAAGGATCTTAACTCGGAGTAAAAAGCGTCCTTGTTTTCGTCTGTGCTGCGGTCGGTGGAAGCATTTGTAGATACAACGAAAAGGCAACATTGATTACCTTTTTTGTATTAATTTTAGTAGATGAATCTAAACGTGGTGTACAAAGGCGCTCCTGTTCTAAGGGCAATACCAACGCCACATTTACCGGCTTGAAAAAACTCGGTTGAAGCATTTGTTAGAATATAATAACGCGTAGGTAGGGATGGTGGGACGTAATTTCCTGTAATCTGGTTCCAGATACGCAACATACGTCAATTTCTAATTTATTCAACGTACATGCAAGAGATTCCAATATTTTCAATGTCTACTAAAACAGTTTTCGATATTTGGCAAACCGATATTGCGCTCAGTGATATGATCAAAACCAACCATATTCATAGCATCGAAAAGAGCGATATCGTTAAATTGAGAAGAAAGAGAATGGAGGTAAAATAAGCCCAAATGCCAGTAGCTAAAGTTTCCTTCGGCAGCCGAAATATGTCATTTGCGTCTGGCACGCTTGCTCTCACTAGGTGTTACCGCGTAGTTAGAACGAAATCGAGGCTTCAGATGAAACGGAATAATAGCTTTGTCGATTTTAACAACAATTCTTAAATCTGCTATCGCGAGCATTGCTCTTTGTATTTGTGATTTTCCGGATGATGGAACGAGAAATAACGTCTCCAGTCAACGAAGACTAGATGGTACCGCGTTTTCAGTGGCTAGTATGAACGATGTTGAAGCATTCGGAAGACAGGGCGAGTCCGCACCTAGCCAATGAAAACTCGATCCGTGCTTGGAAATTGGGATCAAACAGATCTCTACTGAACTGATAGTGCAAAGTGACAAAAAAATGTGTTAACTGTTCCGAAACGTGAAACGTAAGCAAACTCAAACAACCGTCCTGACAAAAATATGACGACATTCCAAATCAAAGCAAACTAGAATTGATGGCGCAAATTCGAATTTACTTTGGACCAAGATTATTTCGACTATGCACACTACAGGTACTAATTTATGTGGCATTGCAGGCTCCCATAGAAATCTATGAAGATTCCACTTGCCTCAGCTCATAAAAATACTTGCCGGAATTCAAGATGCCAAACTATGCGCAGTCTAAAAGTCGATCTCGAATCCTTTTGAACCATAAAGCCTGAGAAATGGAAGAATCGTTCGCATCAGATAATAGTCACTGTTTGTTCCAACTTAATCGCGCAACAGGTCCGAGAAAATTAACAGTTCCCGTAGGCATGCCTGTATCAGCAGTGTCGAATTTCAGCCTAGATGTACCATCAGAGTTAGAGACACGAGATGCAATCCTATCTCTTACAAGTCGTCAAGCCAGAGGCCCTCATGATTGGTTTCCGTGATTGTTTAAGGATGGTGGCGAGATAATTTTGTGAGCGTTGTCTAACTTTTTTCGTAATATATGAAATTTTGATACAGTACCGCTTGGTTGGAACGAGTTGACTATTATTCCTATCTTCATAAAAGAAACCAGTGGCGTCTAGGTTAGTTGCTCCGATTATCTTACGTCATCTTGGCGCTTCAGGTGAATTACACACTAGAGAAGAATAGGTCGAGTTCCGCTCTGTACGAGGTTGTATAATAATTGTACATTAAGACAAGATCTTGAACAGTGGCATTAATATTGCCGTCCCACAATAGCCGTCTTTCTAGATTTAAAAGGTGTACTTGACTCGGCAGATCGCAGTTTTATTGGAAATTCTGTCAAAAAGTCATGTGCCTACATTTAATTATTATACGCAATATATACACCAACATTTGTGATTGCGTTAAAGTTTGCAACAATTTAACGCACAATTTCACTACTAGCAGTAGGGTTCGTCAAAGATTTGCAATTGACACTCTTGTTTATTTTTGTAATAGAATCAATTATGAACAACTCTATTCCACACGTTCATGATGCAGGCGTGGAAGTTCTACCGGGCGGTAAATTTGTCGATCTTGATTATGAAAACGATATCGTACTATTATTCGGCAATCGAGGTTCTGTTTAAGCCACTTTGAATAGATTAGCAGACGTTGTTCCGTCTCTCGATATGAAATTCGCACCCTCTAATAGTAAGATTCTTTTACTGGATCACCGACCACTCACGCCAATTCTGCGACTGCAGAGTGAAGATCGCAAAAGCTAGAGTAGCTTTCTCGTATCATCGCCATTTATGTAAAAATGGCGAGTAGTTCACTATAATTTAACGGTCTTGTTTACAATGCATCTGTTCACTCAGTTTTACAATACCCAATGGAAATTTGATGATTTTAAACGCGATCTTGTTGCTGATTACTCGTACAATCATCTTCGTAACTTTCTTATCTTAGTCGGTCAGAGTAAGCTGCAAGGTTTAGATGTGTTTATGGCGTGATACAGTGAAACCCGCAAGGAAGCTGTATTGCTGATTTTGAGTTGCCTTAATGCTGACCTGGCAATAATGGTGTAGAGTAGATATTTAGTTTACCTCACTTCGGTGAGTTATCTAGATAAATATTCTCATAGTAACTTGTTACTCTCTCTCTCTCGTAAAATCTCACTAATTGTTTGTGCCTAAATTATTATTTTTGTCGTTATTTATGATAATTTTTCTTGTTTCGCTTCTTATGATTATATGACAGTGAAACATGAGTTACTATTGGCTCTTTTTTTGCTGTACATGATGATGATGATGACGATAAAAATCATTTTAAACAAGGCGAATTTCAATTTTTTAAAGCAAGAAACGACAGTTTTACGCAGAGCAGAATCTGCTACATATTAAAGTTTATACATGAAGTCAATATACCCAATTGAATTGCGTGCATGCCTTTTGCAAATAGACGGTGCCAAACGACATTTGTTATGCAGAAATGAAATCCCAATTTTTACATTCTGATTTATTGCTAACTATGCCAATGATGACTGATAAATCAAAAGGTTTACCACACTTATATAATTAAACGAACATTGGTTGCGCTGGCGGTGATAACATTTGCTATAATCAAGTTCGCAACATTGATTAAATTAAGTAGTTCACTTCACTTGCTTTAGATTTCAATAGGCATACCAAATTGAGTTCAGAGAATGACTCACTATTTGCTCCAGTGGAATACTAAAGTGAAAGTTGAATCTATCTCCACTGGAGAAGTTGAGAGCAATCAAGGTTACCTTGGCCTCAGCTAAAATCCCATACTAAGAAAACAGCTTCGCCAAACTAATTATATTTCATAAATCAAAGGAATGTTAGCATGGACCCTGATGAACGCTATAAAATGCAAGCTTAATTGTTATGGCTTTACTTAGTCAGAGAAAATAGTATTCAAATAGTATCCGATACGCCCACCTTAATGTATCTAGTATAATTTTCGAGGGTCCACGATGCGTAGGGTTTGAATTTTTTACGATTTCGCGTCATGAAAAATTTCGAAGATAAAATATTTACCTTATATTTTTCACTTCTGTTCACGGAGTAAACAGCTGTCTTTCGCTTTGTACGTGATCGAGTTGCTTCATTTATGAAATTTCGTCCGGCATTCATAAATGTACCACTCAAATGTGGGTTGATATCATGATCCAGTGGATAAAAGACAGCGAGCTTCATAGCACATAGCCAGTTCCGATAGGCTGCCTGAAAGATTTAAATAATAACAGGAAAGTTTCAAATAAGTAAAATAACAAGAGGTTATTTGCACAAACACAAGTTATTTATGAATGAAAGTAACAACATTCGTTGCTTCAATTTTAATAAAAGAAAGACAATGACAGATTGAATTATTACAAATTTAATAAAAGTGAAAAGTAGAAAATGATAGGCATTTGAAAAATATACACTGATTCAGCTTAAGTCAGCAGCAATTCAATTACCAAGTCAAATAAAGTATGTTCAGCTTTGTCAAAGGCTGCACCAAACCAAATAGTCACGAAAAACCGTAATTATGGCTTTTTGGTAACGGTGTCGTTGTTCAGGTATGCCAGAATGCATTTTGTACTAAAGCTAGAAAGAGCTAAATGCCTGGCTAAATCAATGTATAGTGGTGAAGAGGCATAGCTGACTTACCCACTTGTTTTTCTTTGTCACATCCTTTATCTGCAGTAGTTTAGAAAACCCACGGCAATTGCGTTATAAAATGTTTAATGCATATATTATTGTGCGCTTATTAACTTAGATCACATAAACTAATTAATTATATTCTTCTATAAACTACTGAGCTCATGTGAAATTTGATATGCTTTATTTTAGGCCATCCACGTTTATCAATCCATAAGCAGCTAAATATGTATTTTTCTTGTAACTATGGACAATATTCATATGTTATATGTACTTTTATTTAATTAATTTCTCTATGTAGAGTGAATAAGAGGAGTTGCTACGAAATTAATTTACCATGCTTCTTAAATTTAATGTTTAGGCTTACATTCCAAACTTTTTTGGCGTGTTTTATTTAAGCAAAAAAGTTACTGGGAATTATTTTGCGAATAATTATACAATGAGACCATATAAGTCAACGATGATTTATGCTTTTTATCTCTTAATCCTATTATTCAAGAAATTACTCGACTATCGAAGTGAAACTTAACTTATGAATATCAACGATCACCACTGTTAGAAGGAAAACTTAGGATATTTTAAAGACCCACAAAATCTATTAATCCCAACAATATTCATTTTCTAAATACATCGGCCTCCAGTGAGATAAAAATGGTTGCCGTATATGCTAAGGTGTGCAGATAGGAAAAACGAAATCGGGCTACAACGTACACCAACGTTTCCGATTATAGCTCAGTTACATTTACACTCCTAGTCTTCTCAATCTAGCAAAAGCACATCTGTTGATTTAAAGAAGTTAGGGTAGCCTCGATTTTAGCTTAAGTAACGTAATACATTTTTGTGTCAATGCGAAAAAATAATGGTGAACGACTGTTAGATATCTGCGTAATACATAGATTATAGATGAATAGCATAACTTGATATGTTATTGTTCTGAATCACAGTAACAAGCACAGCAAACGGGCAGATTGAGTCGAAAATCAGAAGAAAGAGTCGCCTAAAATATTAGGCTTTCTTCATCATATAATGCAGATATACATGCTAAAAGACAAAGCAAAACATGTTAGTATACGAACGGTGTGAATATAAATGTGTGTACAAATAAACAATAATATCATTCTTCTCCACTGCGATTTGTAGCGTAGCGTCAGAGTCGGAACAAGAATGTTATAGTAACAATTTAAAGAGGATTGAGAAAACAGTATTTAAACATTTCCACTTCGTAAGTTATAAGGATGAACACGTTGTTGTTGATTGATAAGGTTTTCGAGATTCTCTGATAGGTCACGAGCATTTGAGTTATCCGTAGATTCACCATTTGCCTTAACATTATCATTATCGGTATCGTCATTATAGGTTTGTTCATCAGCAACAACCGGTTCATTTTCACGGAGTCCCATATTAGTTCCAGCTTCATTCATCAGTAGGTCGGAGCCTTTCGGGGCTAATTTACGGATAGATACTGTATTTTCTCTTCCATCAGGAAAACGAACATGCGCATAGTTAGGATTGCAATGAATTAGTTCAACTTCTTCCACAGAGGGATCATATTTAGAAAATCTAGCATTCTTCTTGAGTAAAACTTTTCCAGGAACAGTAAGCCAGGTTGGGAGTGTGGTACCAAAAGTCGACCTTCTATTGTGTCGAAAAAGACGCTCGTGAGGGGTTTCGTTGGTAGATGTGCACAATAATGAACGGATTGAATGTAATGCGTCCAGCAGCACGCATTCCCAGTTTTCAACTGAAAGCCTTTTTGATCTGAGAGCGAGAAGGATCGATTTCCATAAGGTACCATTCATTCTTTCTACCTGTCCATTTCCTTTGGGATTATAAGGAGTCGTTCTACTCGAAGCTATACCTTTTTCCCGAAGAAAATTTTGTACCTCGGTCGACATGAAGGAAGAACCTCTGTCTGAGTGAATGTACGAAGGCATCCCAAACATTGCGAATATTTGACACAGGTGAAGTATGACGGTGTGACTGCTAAGGTCAGGACAAGCAAATGCAAAGGGAAATCGAGAATATTCATCGATGACCGTCAGTAGATAACGATTACGAGTTGATGAAGGAAGAGGTCCTTTAAAATCCATAGATAACCGCTCAAACGGTTGGGTAGCTTTGATTAATTGGCCTTGAATTGCCGAAGGAAATCTGGGCTTGATTTCAGAGCACACACGTCGTAAAGACCATCCCCTCCTCAACGTGGTACGACGGTGTCAACCATGTTTCGATGGCCGATCGTACATGGGCTAACGGGGCTATGGCGGTGGTGTCACCAGGTCGTGGTGGATTTCCGACCGGCAATCGGATCTCCTATAAAATACCACATGAGCCCGACGACGGCACCATGACGCGGCGTGTGTTCCCGCCACAAAAGGGGACAACAGCCACAGGATTACATGGACTCCTGGACAGTACCCCGTACTTCCGAATGGCGAATGAGCTCTCAACAGCCACCGGCAACCATGCAACTTACTGCTGCCTTGCAGACTGCGCTTGGATGTGCAAAGGCTAGAAGTGCGTCCTCGATCAAAAAGCCGAGTGGTGAGGGGACACCACTTGTACCAAATTCCCAAGAAACTCCATGAAATGGAGCCGGCTTATCCTCTAAAAGGAGTCAGCCGCAGTAAAGTAAAAAGTACACTTCACAACTCAAGGTCATTTTTCAAATTTCATCAATAGAATATGGTAAATTACGAGATTTCACAAAGTGGAGCATACGAGAAATTCCAGGATGACAAAGAGAATCATGTATTTGTTTTAAATCCAGTCCATTTAGAAGCGCACCACAACAGGATCGACTTAGTGCATCTGCTGCTTTGTTATCTTTTCCGGGTCTATAGACAACATCGAAGCTGTAAGGTGATAATTCCATTTTCCAGCGCAAAATTTTATCGTTCTTCACTCTTCCTCGATTTTGATTGCCAAAAATAAAGGAAACAGATCTTTGATCAGTGACAAGTTTGAAATGATTACCCAAAAGTAAATGCCTCCATTTTCGAATAGATTCAACCACGGCATAGGCTTCTTTTTCAACAGCTGAGTGATGTTTTTCAGATGGCGTCAACGTCCGAGAGAAAAATGCCACGGGTCTTCCATCTTGGTTCAAAGTGGCAGCAATAGCTACGTCCGAAGCATCGGTTTCGACGACAAACAGCATATCACAACGAATAGAAGCTATAGTTGCTACGGCTAATTCTTTTTTAAGATCATCGAAATTTTGTTTCACAGAGACGGGCAAAGGAAAAGTTCGATTATGAACGAGGGAATGAATTTTATCGGAGAAGTTGGAGATCCACGGCGAATAATAAGCGAAAAATCCCACAATTCTTTGTTGCGATTGCACATTCGACGGTGGTGGGAGATCTTGTAAAGGCTTTAATCTGTCAGGATCAGGTTTAATTTTTCCATTCGATATTTGAAAACCAAGGAGAGTAATTTCTTTAGCTGCGAAAATGCTCTTTGATTCATTTAAGGTCAATCCATATTTTTTAGCGGCATTAAGAAATTTGTTGAGATTTGTTTCGTGTTCAAGCGTATCTCTCCCGCAAACTGTCACATTGTCCACATAGACAAATGTATCAGTTATGTAAGACAGTACGCCATACAGTGTCCACTAGCTCCCGGAAAGCAATATGCTCAAAATGATAACGTAGCATTTAGTTACAAATGACACGGTTGCATTCAAAATTTTCATTCGTTTTAAGACATATAAGACAACTTGGACCATACACTCATCCGCTGTATACTTAAACTCGCATTTGACCGAGAGCTAAATTTGAACAGCCACAGTTCCAACGAAAGTATGAAGATTTTATAAAATCGATAGTAACTTATTATGATGGTAAAAATAAGAACTTCCTGCAAAAAAGATAAGATCCGCTATGCACAAAGCGATTGTTACTGAATATGGCATTGCAGACTTCCATAGAATTATATATTTGGTTTAAATATATAAATGTTCATTTCAAACCCATTCTCCATCTAGTGTGGTATCTGTTCAGAAATGACAGATTGGAGATGGTTAGTTGGAACTTTGGGTCTAAATGGATGCCATATGAGCCCCACCTAAAATAAAAAAACTAACCAAGTAACGCTAGTTAGTATATAACTGAAAATTGTGTGTAGTGTAGTATGCAGCAGAGTGGCTCAGTGGTTAGAGCACCAGATTCCGAAGCAAATGTGCCCAGGTTTGAGCCCTGTCCACGGCATATTCTGGCCAGTACATGCTGAGTTCCCAATAAGGACGAAACCGGTCTACTAGATAAATTGCCTTTTCTACACTATACAATTCTTAGTTTATACTGACAAATGCAAGTACATGAGTCAGGTGTTTATATCAAGATCGAAACCTTGATAATAGTATATTTTATCACAGCCCGCGCAACCAAAAAATTGTCCGTGTCACTGCATTTGATGGAATCTTATGTTTGTTTAACAAGGAGCACCTATTTACCGCTACAAAATAATTCTACATGTCAGGCTTGATTATTCGTGGTCCGTAACCTATACGTACTATGTTTCTCCAACAACTGTGGTAGAATGAATATATACGTCTAATGCCTTCGATTCTTTAAGTACCAAGTTTTTCTAGAGCATGAAAAAGCTGTACATACAGATTCACTGTATTCACAATCTATAACTCGGAGTGGGATATTCTTGCTTATTCATAAACGAAGACAGTTGGTGTAAGCGAACCTATTTCGCGATTTTCATACTCACTTCGTCACTCAAATTGATTGAGCTATTGATAGTGCTTCCGAGATATGTAAACCCATCAACTACGTCCAGATCATCACCTCTAAGCCGAAGAGTTTGAGTAATTGACGGGTGATTGTGTATTAATATCTCATGTTTGGTGTTAATCTCATACCAAAAGGCAGCACAAAGACTGTTAATCTCAGTTTGCGAAATACAATAGTCTGCAGTCAAGATCGACAAACCTACCTAGTGAGATAACTTACAAGCCGATAACCTGAATGGATGGAAGAGCATACTTCGCAATGGCATCCATTACAAAATTAAACAAGATCAGTAAAATAGACATACAAGGCGAACAGCACTGCAAGGAGTAAAGTATTCCGAAATTTCATTTTCAACACTAACCCAACCGCATGTTTCTCTATAACGAGTTCGTATATTCAAGTATGTACTAGGTGTTGCAAACGTAGCATGAACTGAAAGTATAATCTCATTTATAATCTCTCATTTATCATTCTGGTCACAACTGAACTAATTTGTTACTAGGTTCGCAACACCTAATATATACTTCCATATATATTAGTTCTCCGCAACAAACAGTATTTAGCTGTTATATATTGAATTTAATGATGTCAGGCTTACCGCGAAATGTGATAACTAATATCGATCAAGGCCAGAGTGTATGGATTTACTGGAGCAATAGTGGTAATACTCAATTTCTGTGAACTGCAGCATAAATTGATATCCATCATGTTGGTACAATGTACAGACTCGGCAACCATAGTGTTAGTACCATTTACGTTTTCGGTACTACAATGTTGGTATCGCTTACTAACAAAATAGCCCTAGTGTTAGTATCCTTTACAGACTCGGTATATATATTATATAGCGTGAGTTAGGGTTGAAATCGCATTGTCGAAGACTTTATAAGATGTTAGCCTTACTATTTTGGGTTTACACATTCGTCTAGGAGATTGTACTGTCCTATTATGCCACATTCCTCACCCAAATATATAGTGGTTAAAGGGCGTAATACCGGCTCTAACTGATGAGTCGCCAGTTAGCACGAAATGAATGTGCATGAGATAATACTTTCCGTTCATGCTGTCTTTGGTTTATCATTTTGGTCACAACTGAACTAATTTGTTACTAGATTCGCAACACCTAATACATACTTCCATACATATTAGTTCTCCGCAACAAACAGTATTTATGAGTTCGTATATTATTTACAAAGTTAATCGATATGTGACCATTCGACAGAATATCGAAAAGGCAGATGAAAACTTAAAATTAAATCTTTCACGACAAACTAGCCTGGGCTAACATGGCCATAGAGTGACGGAAAAGCAATATATTATCATTTAAGAACATATGCTTCACCGCTGCATAACTGTTAAACATTCAGCTATAGATAGATCATAGTTCTGAATAGTTTTTAATTGTGGCAGTAATGCATCCAAACATAAAAAGAGAACGTCCCCTACACATTTGGTTCCAAAAGAGCATACATAGATAAAGCAGAGCTAATCTGGCCTTCTCACCGGACCCTCCTTGCCGCTAAATTACACATGTTCGCTTATCTAAGTCTTTTTGCAAGTGAAAGTATGGTACAGTGTGATTAAACAACCGATATATCGAATAATCCAAGGCTATAAAATCATTGCGTTAACTCTTATTCAATTCCAGCCACTAACCGGAGTTGTCTACGTAGATTGGCGAACAGTATGTTAAGGCGGCCCTATTGACCTGGCTCAAAAAATGAAAAAGGGGTACATTATTTAGCTGAGACGATATTAATAATACACTGTCTTAGTAGTTTAAATATTAGAAACATTTTTCTCAATTCCCCGGTTCATAATTTGCACATAAAACGCAAACGATTTCACTGTTATTCAAAAACCACACCACGTAACAGCTTGAACTGCTAGCTCATATTGACAAATTATGAGATTAATTTGCGATATTATTTTCATCTTAATGAATTTCCAATTACTATTTCAAGTATACTAACACACAACAAAAACAAACAGTAAAAGCTGTCTTATGAACCGATGATTATCTGGCAAAAAATTTAATTTTTGGTACTTAAATAGAAATAAAATGAATCTGTTTAAAATCAAGGAACACTCATATGCCAGTGAATAGAAAATTCATCGAAACCAAACAATAGTAAGTCAGTTCATGCACGACGTTTTAAAATTGAACTTAAAAACACCAGATTATGTTTCAGAAAACAAAATTCCGCCATTTTTAAATCGTGATATATTTCAAACATTCTGAATTATTATATTTTTTTTCATTCGTTAGCTTTACTAAACAGTATTCGATACATAATTAACATGTAATTGCTAAAACAAAATTAAATTGTCACAAAAGAAGAAAAATCAGATATTTTCAGTTCGCGGTTCCGCTGATGGTGCGGACCATAGCCTTAAAAATTACGTTTAAAGACTGGCAGGCACTAGCTATTCAACTTGGTAATGGTAGCGTGTACCTTAACGTGTCCAATTGGATACAGCAATCAACGTGCAACTTGCGAAGCGTCGAATTCGGTTTATCTACGCAAAAGAACAATATAAAAAGTGACGGAACAAGAGCAAGATTACCAGATACGCAAAGAAACTTTCGTATTCTTAAAAAACTTTGTACACCGGCGTCAGGAAAGAAAGTTTTCGTCGGCCTTGGTTAACAGACTATCTAAGAGTAGGAAACTGAATGCTAATCAGCTTAAATAGGAGTACACGACTTAGTGTTCTTTACAGCCAACATATAACGAAGAATGCTTTATAATACGACCTAAGTTCTACTAAATAGAACAAGATCAGATATATTCTTAACTATGAATACTCAATTTGGGCGCTTAATTGAGCGACTGTCGGAAAGCTGCACGGCACAGATCATACTTAAATATCACGAACTTCAGAGAGTAAAATGTTGCGCTACATGGCGTCCTCCATCCACCAGACAACGATGGACTCAAATAGATCATTGAGAAATTAGTTATAGATGGCGTGGTTGCATCCAGGATTTCCGTTCTTTTTGGAACACTTATGCCAACTCGGACCATGCATTTATGCGTTGTAGTTTCGCACTGAAAATGTCTGGAAAAATAAATAAGAATATATCCGAAATTGATGTAAACAAACGCTAAAGATTGTCCTTCCGACTAAAATCTGAAGATATTCTAAGGTCAAAGCAAACCGGTCCTGATGGCGAAAATTCGAATTTACTTTGGATGATGAGAAACTCTATTATACACGATACAGAGACTAACGAACTAAGCATTTTAGGCCCCCGTAGAAATATTCATTAGTTCTTCGTAATTCTATGGAGATACTCGCAACTCAACGTCAAATTCCACCTAACTTGACTCATAATAATACTCGTAGAAATGTAAGACGCTGACTTAAGTGCAGTCTAAAATTCGATTCCGAAATCATTTAGAAAAACCAGACTGAAGAGATGGAAGAACCGTTCGAATAAAAAAGTCAAGCTTTGTTCCAATTTATCCGCGCAACAAGTCCGCGAAAATTAACAGTTAGCAAAACTATAAATGATGGTAAAAACCATCAAAAAATATAAAATAAATAGATTTAATAAGTAGGCTGAATAACTTAAAGATTAACTTGGGAACCTGTATCATTTCAGATTCCCGAAAGCATGCCTGGGTCAACCATGTGGAATTCCAATCTCGAAGACCCATCGGAGTTAGAAATACGAGATGCAATCTATTTCCTAAACGTCACAAAGCTGCAGACCCTGATGATTTGCACTCGAGCATATTCAAGGATAGTGGCGATATCATATCGGGAGTGTTAACTATTTTTTGCGTAATATATGGAATAAGGAGATCGTGTAGCTTGCTTGGAATGAGTCGACCATCATTCCTATATTAAAAAAGTGTAATTTTTGTGATAACCATCGTGGTATAAGCTTGACTCCAGTTGTATCTAGGTTATTTGCTTCGATTACCTTCAGCCATCTTAGCATTTAAAGTGAATCACTTACTATAGAAGAACAAGCCGGATTCCGGTCAGAACGAGAGTGTATAGATAATACTTCACTTTAAGTAAAGTTCTTGAACAGCGACATGTATATCGCCCACAATATTTGTCAATATTATGCGGGCTCTCTACACAAACAATTCTAAATGCGTTAAGCTCTGTAACGAATTAACACACAACTTTAATACTAACAGTAGTGTTCATCAATGCTGTCCACTTCCATCTTGTGTCCTTTTGTAATAGATGCTATTATGAACAACACATTCACACACGTTCAGGATGCAGATATTAAAAATCTCTCGGGCGGCAGAATAGTCAATTTTAACTATGCATACGATTTCGAACTAATATTGGACAATCGAGATTCTGCTCAGATCATCTTGGATAGAATAGCAGAAGTTGCACCATCTTTCTGTATGAAATACGAATACTTTAAATGTAAGATACATTTGCAGGATCACACATTACTCACAACAATTTTTCGTCCACAGAGTGAAGATATGGACATAGTTGACAGGTCAGATAATATAAATGACGAGGTAATTATAAGAATCGCGAAAGCTAGAGAAGCTTTCACGAACTTTCACTATCTAAGATGGAAACGCGAGTATTTCACTCTGCCTTAAAGGTCGTATTTACAATGCATCTGTACGCGGTTTCATTATACACTAGTGAGAGAGCCTTTTAGAGCTGATGATTTTAGACGCTTACAGACATTCGACCATCGTTTTTTGATAAGCATAGCACATGTAGTTTACCAAAAATTAATAGCGAACGCAGACATCCGTAGATCGATTTTTTGGTCAGCAAACTAGTGCTCCTCGTTAGAATATCTAATACATTGGCTCGGTCACGTATTGCGTATGCCCTAAATGCGATTGCCCAGTAGAGCATTTTCCTCTCACTCAGCGCTAAATTCACATAAGAAACGAGGTGGGCAAATGTTGACACGACAGAATCGGTTAAATAGAATAACATTCAAATTAACTAGTATATGACCCATTTTAACAATAATAACTGGAAATGTCGGCTGCACAATTTCTATGCAGCTACAAACAGTTAATGTCCGTGACTGCATATAAATTGTGCAGCCGACATTTCCAGTCAAGTTCAATGTATGCGAGACTGCTAGATGTGAGAGCCGCATATCTAAATTTGATTTCAATATATATTCAATGCGGTTTGATCCTCTATAGTCAGTTTGCCGTCGTACTCGGATGATGATCAAGGAAGGTCGAAACGCGTCAGTGCGTTGTGGCTGGCGGTAGTTTTGTTATGTTGTTCGACTACTGGTTAAATACAATGGGATTGGTGTTTACTTTAAGCTCGCAAACTTGATTTAAAGAATGGCTTCTGTATTGTTGTAAATGATACTAATAAGGATCTTGGGAAATGGTGCAAATCAGCACGGATTTTGCAACTTCTACAGTCGGACAAGAGAAACCCATCAGCACATTCTTATCGCAGTTGGTCTTCCGAATAAGGTTTACGAGCACGGATTTCACACAACTGGCAATTAAGGTGCCATAAATTGCCTAGTGGCAGTGCATGCACTCACGTCAGGTCCAGACTAGTAGAAGACATCGATTGGGAAGCCGATTTTAGACATTTGCAACGAATAAATTGAAACTGTCAGAAAAGCAACCTTGACATAGCCTAACGGACATGACAATCGTTAGGGTTACTTACTTTACCTTAACTGGTGTTTTTAATTTAGTCGCGCATGATGCCAGATGGCTTTCGTGGACATATTAAATGTCATATTACAGTGCCAAAACTGCCAAACTACAATAATGAAATCAAATAATGCACGTGCACACACAATTATTTTTTTCTTACTTCCACAACACGATATTAATCGCATACATGTGTGGATCAGATTATATTTCTTTGAATTTTAAATATGAACAAGACTTTTGAAAATATCTAAAATACTTACCTTGCATTCTTCACAAATAAACTCCCCCATTTTTCCCGAATTAATTTCCTTTGCATTTAGACAATACGATTTTTCCAATAAATCGAAAAATTGAGATGCTTCTGACGCAACATTATTCTGAACAATAATGTATATCTTTTCTAAGCTTTCACGGCACTTAAACTTGTCAGATAAAAACGATATATACAATGAGTCACCAAAGTGAGCATATTCTGCATGTCTAGATGCACAGTTAAAATTGTAGTTAAAATCCTCAATCTCGATGAATGAACGAATATTTGGTAATAAGTACAACAGAGGAAGCTCAGGGCAAAGATTTAAACGCAATCTATCTCTAACAAATGCAACTCGATCACAAACATTAGATAATTGAGTGCATACATAATCTATAATCGGATCATCATTTAAATTCGTTAAATTAATAGCCATTTTTTCCTTAATACTGCTGGGCATCAAAGCCATAGTTGCATTTTTGGAGGTATTGAATGTCCGAAGTGGAAGTGAAAAATCGCTACTTAGATTGTGAGTCACATTTGATAAATCATATGGTAAATTGGCGATATCGCTATTAACGATGATCGCAACAGAAACACTCTCAAGCTGGTAGCTACAATAAGAGAATGGTATAGCATAAACAAGAAAAAAGATACAAAGAAATGGTTGTTACGACTAAGTTTACGAGAACGCAGGTGATAATGTTGATCTTTGCCGTTTGGTTTATAAAATGCTTTACTCGAAAGATAAGAAAGTCTAACTGGATTGAAAATAAATTTAGCGCTTGTAGAAACACTAGGATCAACATGATCATGTGGCATAAACATCGCTTAACCTGGCGCAAAAATCGGGTAAACTTTCATTTTGTGATAAATTATATTTGTTTAAACATGTAGATGCATAATGAAAAGTGATAATGTAATATATCTAAGAGGGAAACACATATTAATTAGTTTAAGATGAATTATCTGATATTGAACAGCTTATTTTCCGTTGTAAACATATTTTTCATGTAATACTATAAAATATAATCCACGATAAAAGCGTAGCATTAGAAAATCCAAAATATATAAGATGGTGATAAATCACATAGTATACATTTCAAATTAAGCAGTAAAACAAAGCAGAAAAATTGTTTACTTATAGTTACGTATATTTATAACACTCTAAAAAGAATACATAACGTTAAATAAAGCGAACTTTTTAACATTTACAGCTTGTATATTTTCATAAGAACCATTAGATACATTTAACGTTAAATTACGTGGTTAGAGGAGTGTTGCGGCTCCTAACCTACTCGTGTCGGAGAACCCCATAGATGCCATATCGTATTTAGTCCTATAATCTGCAGTAGAATCGGATAAGCTTGTATTTTCATTCACATCTTCTAAATTCATACCTGCCATGACTTGCACTAACATGCTAGCGTCCTCAAATTTAAGATGAGCTTCTATATCGTTCGAATTTAATTATTAAATTGACACTGCATGTTAGGCAATCGGAATGTGAAACCTTTCACGTTACAAAGCACCCAAACAAATAATCTGGAAAGAAATAGACGCGAAAAACAGAATTATTAAATTACCTGTTCCAGAACGTCCCTAAATGCGTGCATCAATAAAAATAGAAGATAGTGTTAGCAGGCGTATATTGTAGAAATCGATCAAACTTTAAATGAAGAAAAATGAAACAATTGCGGCAGGCCGAGGAAGTTACAACCAATCGAGGACAGTAATGCTCGAAAACTGAAAATGGCGCACAATTCAAATTCAAATATTTAAACAAAAAAAGCTCTAGAATATAAATGAAAAAATTCTTTTGAAAATAAAATTCGTTTCAATCAGCCAAGGTGGTTTAAATTTATTCGTTAATATCACTTTAATCTTGGCGGTGGAATTATCTTCCACTACAGGAGATCCATAAGAGATGTGGCTATTTAGAATTGTTCACAGCCTTTTGATATGCGTCCCATTGCCTTCTTATGTGATCGTTTGGCAAGTGGATGTCAAACTGTTGATATCTTAGTATAGAATATAATTTCTTTCTTCAATTATTGGACACCAATTAATTCATCATACAAAAATAAATCAAATTTTATTTTAGACATTTGATACTATCGCTGGTTTTGTAAAACAATATTGCGTTTTTTTTTAAAAAAATATAAATTTTTTTGAAGTTTTGTTCATATTGTCGAAGTGTTTGATTTGTCTTGTCGAAGGTTATAAGAGAGTTTTTTCTAGGTTGCTGAATTAGACTGTGGTACATACAATGCATTTATAAGTAAATGACACAGTAGAGTGTGTAGCACTGGATCGCTGCATTCCACAGTGATTGATATGGACGGAGGAGAGTGAGGAGCAGTATCCATCAGAAATATCAGAAGCTGAGACGAAATGTGACTCGAAAATGTGTGAAAAAGGAAAGTCAAACAAATATGAGAAAGAAGTAAAGATTAAAGCCAAGACAACTGAGAATAAAGAACAATGCTAATATGAAAATGAAATCTAGTGAAGTACCAGCACAACTTTTTGAAACTCGTTCTGGAAAGTTATCTAAGTAACTGAAGAATAGGGACACATGTCTTGTTAAATATCTTAAACATGAGGGTGTATATGGAGGTTTAATTTAATTATTGGACATCAATTAACTCCTCATATAAAATAATGCAAATTTTATTTTGGACATTTGAGATTGTTATCTGGTTTGTAAAACAAGTTTGTGTTCTTTTAAAAAAATATTGTAAATTTTTGGAAGTTTTTTTGTTCATTTTCTCGAAAGTTTTTTGACTTGTGTTGTCGAAGGTTATAAGAGAGTTTTTTCTGAGTTGCTGAATTGCACAAGCGGAACACTGCGTGGTTCCATCTACGATATCTTTGCTAATAAATTATTGTAATCCACTCATCTATTGTTCTTATTATTCATCAGTGAGAAGGATCACAAATTTGCATCAGGTAATTGACGTGGATATTTGTTTTCAAGGTCACACCGTATCGTTCTTTAATCTGTAGATATCAGCGTATTCCGGTAAACTTAATTAATATAATAAATAAATTGCAAGTAATTTAATAAATATTATGGCTAGTTCATTAAATATTGAGGATACAGAGCAGTCAGCAAATGGACTTAATGAATGTAGTTTAAACAATAGTTCAGAGGAACTCGAGTGTTCCAAACTAGATGATAATACCGCATATATGGATTTTCCGGGTCTGGCATCCCAGAGGCTCTCTTATGGTGGTGACCAAAGGGTCTCTACACCCTATAAAGAACCATTAAACACAATTAACGTTAAATAACAGTAGCTAGAAGTCATAAGAGGCAGCTATTTTGAAAGTTCGCAGCCTTTTATAAATTATTGCCTTATGTGATCGTTGAGATGCTTCTAAAATAACAACATTATTCTGAACAATAATGTATATCTTTTCCTAAGCTTTCACGGCACTTAAACTTGTCCGAATAAAAACGATATAAACAATGAGTCTAGTGAGCATATTCTGCATGTCTAGATGCACAGTTAACATTGTAGTTTAAATCCTCAATCTCGATGAATGAATGAATATTTGATAATAAGTACAACAGA
Source organism: Eudiplozoon nipponicum (assembly GCA_029291075.1). Taxonomy (NCBI): domain Eukaryota; kingdom Metazoa; phylum Platyhelminthes; class Monogenea; order Mazocraeidea; family Diplozoidae; genus Eudiplozoon; species Eudiplozoon nipponicum. Next base: position 69,310 of record JAQBSW010000960.1, read on the forward strand.
GGAAGCTCAGGGCAAAGATTTAAACGCAATCTATCTCTAACAAATGCAACTCGATCACAAACATTAGATAATTGAGTGCATACATAATCTATAATCGTATCATCATTTAAATTTGTTAAATTAATAGCCATTTTTTCCTTAATACTGCTGGGCATCAAAGCCATAGTTGCATTTTTGGAGGTATTGAATGTCCGAAGTGGAAGTGAAAAATCGCTACTTGGGTAGTAGTCACATTTGATAAATCATATGGTAAATTGGCGATGTCGCTATTAACGATGATCACCAATAGAAGCAGCTCACCAAGCTGGTAGCTACAATAGAGAATGGTATAGCATAAACAAGAAAAAAGATACAAAGAAACCAGTTGTTGACTAAGTTTACGAGAACACAGGTGATAAGGTTGATCTTTGCCGTTTGGTTTTATAAAATGGCTTTACTCAAAGATAAGAAAGTCTAACTAGATTAGAAAATAAATTTAGCGCTTGTAGAAACACTAGGATGCTGTGATCATGTGGCATAAACATCGCTTAACCTAAGCGCAAAAATCGGGTAAACTTTCATTTTTGTGATAAATTATATTTGTTTAAACATGTAGATGCATAATGAAAAGTGATAATGTAATATATCTAAGAGGGTAATACATATTAATTAGTTGAAGATGAATTATCTGATATTGAACAGATTATTTTCCGTTTTAAACATATTTTAATATAATACTATAAATATAATCCACGATAAAAGCGTAATTGAAAAAATCAAAATATATAAGATGGTGATAAATGCGCCGACACCGCGAAACTTTCAAATTAAGCAGTAAAACAAAGCAGAAAAATTGTTTACTTATAGTTATGTATATTTATAACACTCTAAAAAGAATGCTACATAACGTTAAATAAAGCGAACTTTTTAACATTTACAGCTTGTGGCCCTGTAAAGAACCATTAGATACATTTAACGTTAAATTACGTGGTTAGAGGAGTGTTGCGGCTCCTAACCTACTCGTGTCGGAGAACCCCATAGATGCCAGATCGTATTTAGTCCTATAATTTGCAGTAGAATCGGATAAGCTTGTATTTTCATTCACATCTTCTAAATTCGCACCTGCCATGACTTGCACTAACATGGCTAGCGTCCTCAAATTTAAGACTGAGCTTCTATATCGTTCGAATTTAATTATTAGAATTGACACTGCATGTTAGGCAATCGGAATGTGAAACCTTTCACGTTACAAAGCGCAAAACAAATAATCTGGAAAGAAATAGGCTGAAAAACAGAATTATTAAATTACCTGTTCCAGAACGTTTCATTGATGCATCAATAAAAATGAAGATAGTGTTAGCCGTATATTGTAGAAATCGATCAAACTTTTAAATGAGAGAAAAATGAAACAATTGCGGCAGGCCGAGGAAGTTACAACCAATCGAGGACAATGTGCTCGAAAACTGAAAATGGCGCACAATTCAAATTCAAATATTTAAACAAAAAAAGCTCTAGAATAATATAAATGAAAAAATTCTTTTGAAAATAAAGTCATTTCAATCAGCCAAGGTGGTTTAAATTTATTCGTTAATATCACTAATCTTGGCGGTGGAATTATCTTCCGCTACGGGGAGATCCATAAGAGATGTCTTGGCTATTTAGAATTGTTCACAGCCTTTTGATATGCGTCCCATTGCCTTCTTATGTGATCGTTTGTAAGTGGATGTCCATTGTTGATATCTTAGTATAGAATATAATTTCTTTCTTCAATTATTGGACACCAATTAATTCATCATACAAAAATAAATCAAATTTTATTTTAGACATTTGATGCTATCGCTGGTTTTGTAAAACAATATTGCGTTTTTTTTTAAAAAAATATAAATTTTTTTGAAGTTTTTTTGTTCATATTGTCGAAGTGTTTGATTTGTCTTGTCGAAGGTTATAAGAGAGTTTTTTCTGAGTTGCTGAATTGAACAAGCGGTACACTGCAATGCATTTATAGAAGTAAATGACACAGTAGAGTGTGTAGCACTGGATCGCTGCATTCCACAGTTGATATGGACGGAGGAGGAGAGTGAGGAACGGTATCCATCGAAATATCCAGAAGCTGAGACGAGATGTGACTCGAAAATGTGTGAGAAAAAGGAAGAGTCAAACAAATATGAGAAAGAAGTAAAGATTAAAGCCAAGACAACTGAGAATAAAGAACAATGCTAATATGAAAATGAAATCTAGTGAAGTACCAGCACAACTTTTTGAAACTCGTTCTGGAAGAGTTATCAAGTAACCGAAGAATGAGGACTACATAATGTATTGTTAAATATCTTAAACATGAGGGTGTATGTGGAGGTTAATTTAATTATTGGACATCAATTAACTCCTCATATAAAAATAATGCAAATTTTATTTTGGACATTTGATGTTATCGCTGGTTTTGTAAAACAAGTTTGTGTTCTTTTTAAAAAAAATATTGTAAATTTTTTGGAAGTTTTTTTGTTCATTTTCTCGAAGTTTTTGACTTGTGTTGTCGAAGGTTATAAGAGAGTTTTTTCTGAGTTGCTGAATTGCACAAGCGGAACACTGCGTGGTTCCATCGACGATATCTTTGCTAATAAATTATTGTAATCCACTCATCTATTGTTCTTATTATGCATCAGTGTGAAGGATCACAAATTTGCATCAGGTAATTGACGTGGATATTTGTTTTCAAGGTCACACCGTATCGTTCTTTAATCTGTAGATATCAGCGTATTCCGGTAAACTTAATTAATATAATAAATAAATTGCAAGTAATTTAATAAATATTATGGCTAGTTCATTAAATATTGAGGATACAGAGCAGTCAGCAAATGGACTTAATGAATGTAGTTTAAACAATAGTTCAGAGGAACTCGAGTGTTCCAAACTAGATGATAATACCGCATATATGGATTTTCCGGGTCTGTCCCAGAGGCTCTCTTATGGTGGTGACCAAGGGTCTCACCACACCCTATAAAGAACCATTAAACACAATTAACGTTAAATAACGTGGCTAAGAGGGAGATCCATAAGAGAGGCAGCTATTTTGAAGAGTTCGCAGCCTTTTTATATAAATTATTACTATATATGTGATCGTTGAGATGCTTCTGACGCAACATTATTCACAATGAACAATAATGTATATCTTCGCTTCACAGCATAAACTTGTCAGATAAAAACGATATAAACAATGAGTCACCAAAGTGAGCATATTCTGCATGTCCTAGATGCACAGTTAACATTGTAGTTTAAATCCTCAATCTCGATGAATGAATGAATATTTGATAATAAGTACAACAGAGGAAGCTCCAGAACTAAAGGAATTTAACAAATCTATCTCTAACAAATGCAACTCGATCACAAACATTAGATAATTGAGTGCATACATAATCTATAATCGTATCATCATTTAAATTTGTTAAATTAATAGCCATTTTTTCCTTAATACTGCTGGGCATCAAAGCCATAGTTGCATTTTTGGAGGTATTGAATGTCCGAAGTGGAAGTGAAAAATCGCTACTTAGATTGTGAGTCACATTTGATAAATCATATGGTAAATTGGCGATGTCGCTATTAACGATGATCACGCAATAGAAACGCTCACCAAGCTGGTAGCTTTATCAAGAGAATGGTATAGCATAAACAAGAAAAAAGATACAAAGAAATGGTTGTTACGACTAAGTTTACGAGAACGCAGGTGATAAGGTTGATCTTTGCCGTTTGGTTTATAAAAATACTTTACTCAAAAGATAAGAAAGTCTAACTAGATTGAAAATAAATTTAGCGCTTGTAGAAACACTAGGATCAACATGATCATGTGGCATAAACATCGCTTAACCTGGCACAAAAATCGGGTAAACTTTCATTTTGTGATAAATTATATTTGTTTAAACATGTAGATGCATAATGAAAGTGATAATGTAATATCTAAGAGGGTAATACATATTAGTAGTTGAAGATGAATTATCTGATATTGAACAAGATTATTTTCCGTTTTAAACATATTTTTAATGTAATACTATAAAATATAATCCACAATTAAAAATAGCATTAGAAAATCAAAATAGATGGTGATAAATGCACTTAAACCTGCCCGAAACTTTCAAATTAAGCAGTAAAACAAAAGCGAAAAATTGTTTACTTATAGTTATGTATATTTATAACACTCTAAAGAATGCTACATAACGTTAAATAAAGCGAACTTTATTTTCATTTACAGCTTGGCCCTGTAAAGAACCATTAGATACATTTAACGTTAAATTACGTGGTTAGAGTGTTGCGGCTCCTAACCTATTCGTGTCTGAGAACCCCATAGATGCCAGATCGTGTTAAGTCCTATAACTTCAGTAGAAACTAATAAGCTTGTATTTTTATTCACATCTGCTAAATTCATACTTTCCATGTCTTGCGCTAACTTGCTAGCGTTCTTAAATTTAAGATGAGTTTCCATATCAATCGAATTTAATTATTAAAATGACACTTAATGTTAGGCAATCGGAATGTGAAACCTTTCACGTTACAAAAGACCCGAACAAATAATCTGGAAAGAAATAGACGCAAAAAACAGAATTATTAAATTAACTATTCCAGAACGTCCCCAAATGCGTGCATCAATAAAAAAATAGAAGAAAGTGTTAGCAGGCGTACATTGTAGAAATCGATCAAACTTTAAATGAAGAAAAATGAAACAATTGCAGCAGGCCGAGTAAGATACAACCAATCGAGGACAGTAATTCTCGAAAACTGAAAATGGAGCACAATTCAAAATCAAGTATTTAAACAAAGAAAGTTCTGGAAAATAAATAAATAAATTCTTTTTAAATAAAATTCGTTTCAATCAGCCAAGGTGGTTTAAATTTATCAGTTAATGTCACTTTAATTTTGGCGGAGGAATTATCTTCCACCACAGGAGATCCATAAGAGATGTGGCTATTTAGAATTGTTCACAGCCTTTTGATATACTGCGTCCCATTGCCTTCTTATGTGATCGTTTGGCAAGTGGATGTCAAACTGTTGATATCTTAGTATAGAATATAATTTCTTTCTTCAATTATTGGACACCAATTAATTCATCATACAAAAATAAATCAAATTTTATTTTAGACATTTGATGCTATCGCTGGTTTTGTAAAACAATATTGCGTTTTTTTTTAAAAAAATATAAATTTTTTTGAAGTTTTTTTGTTCATATTGTCGAAGTGTTTGATTTGTCTTGTCGAAGGTTATAAGAGAGTTTTTCTGAGTTGCTGAATTGAACAAGCGGTACACTGCAATGCAAATGCATTTATCGAAGTAAATGGCACAGTAGAGTGTGTAGCACTGGATCGCTGCATTCCACAGTTCACATGGACGGAGGAGGAGACTGAGGAACAGTGTCCACCGAAATATCCGGAAGTTGAAGCGAGATGTGACTCGAAAATGTGTGAGAAAAAGGAAGAGTCAAACAAATGTGGAAATGAAGTAAAGATGGAAACCAAGACAACTGAGATCTGAAAACAATGCAATATGAAACTCCTTCTGGAAGAGTCATCAAGTAACCGAAGAATGAGGTCTTCATATTGTATGGTTAAATATCTTGAACATAAGTGTGTATGTGGAGGTTAAATAAATTATTGGACATCAATTAACTCCACATATAAAAATAAACCAAATTTTGTTTTTAGACATTTCATGTTATCGCTCGTTTCGTTAAACAATATTGTGTTTTTTCTAATGTTGTAAATTGTTTGGTAGTTCCTTTTGTTCATATTGTCGAAGTTTTTGACTTGTCTTGTTGAATGTTTAGAAGAGATTTATCTGAGTTGGAATAATGCGTGGTTCCATCTGCGCTATCTTTGCTAATGAATTATTGTAATCCTCGTTCATTTATCGTTCTTATTACACATTATTGGGAAGGATCTCAAATTTGCTTCAGGTGATTTACGTGGATATTTGATTTCAAGGTCACCACCGTATCGTTCAGTCATCTGTGGATACCAGCGCATCCCGGTAAGCTTAATTATTATAATATATAAATTGCAAGAAATTTCATCCTAATATTATGGATGGTTTATCAAATTTGGAGAATATGGAGCAGTTAGCAAGTTGACTATAGGAATGCAATTTGAAAGATAGTTCAAAGGAACTTAAGTGATCCAAATTAGATGATCATATAGCTTATATGGATTATCCGGGCCTGGCATTTCAGGGGCTCTCTTATGGTGGTGACCAAAGGGTCTCTACACCCTATAAAGAACCATTAAACACAATTAACGTTAAATAACGTGGCTAGAGGAGATCCATAAGAGAGGCAGCTATTTTGAAGAGTTCGCAGCCTTTTTATATGCGTCCCATTGCCTTATGTGATCGTTGAGATGCTTCTGACGCAACATTATTCTGAACAATAATGTATATCTTTTCTAAGCTTTCACGGCACTTAAACTTGTCAGATAAAAACGATATAAACAATGAGTCACCAAAGTGAGCATATTCTGCATGTCTAGATGCACAGTTAACATTGTAGTTTAAATCCTCAATCTCGATGAATGAATGAATATTTGATAATAAGTACAACAGAGGAAGCTCAGGCGAGAATTTAAACGCAATCTATCTCTAACAAATGCAACTCGATCACAAACATTAGATAATTGAGTGCATACATAATCTATAATCGTATCATCATTTAAATTTGTTAAATTAATAGCCATTTTTTCCTTAATACTGCTGGGCATCAAAGCCATAGTTGCATTTTTGGAGGTATTGAATGTCCGAAGTGGAAGTGAAAAATCGCTACTTAGATTGTGAGTCACATTTGATAAATCATATGGTAAATTGGCGATGTCGCTATTAACGATGATCGCAATAGAAACGCTCACCAAGCTGGTAGCTACAATAAGAGAATGGTATAGCATAAACAAGAAAAAAGATACAAAGAAATGGTTGTTACGACTAAGTTTACGAGAACGCAGGTGATAAGGTTGATCTTTGCCGTTTGGTTTATAAAATGCTTTACTCAAAAGATAAGAAAGTCTAACTAGATTGAAAATAAATTTAGCGCTTGTAGAAACACTAGGATCAACATGATCATGGCAACTTAAACATCGCTAACCTGGCGCAAAAATCGGGTAAACTTTCATTTTGTGATAAATTATATTTGTTTAAACATGTAGATGCATAATGAAAAGTGATAATGTAATATATCTAAGAGGGTAATACATATTAATTAGTTGAAGATGAATTATCTGATATTGAACAGATTATTTTCCGTTTTAAACATATTTTTAATGTAATACTATAAAATATAATCCACGATAAAAGCGTAGCATTAGAAAATCCAAAATATATAAGATGGTGATAAATGCGCCGACACCGCGAAACTTTCAAATTAAGCAGTAAAACAAAGCAGAAAAATTGTTTACTTATAGTTATGTATATTTATAACACTCTAAAAAGAATGCTACATAACGTTAAATAAAGCGAACTTTTTAACATTTACAGCTTGTGGCCTGTAAGAACCATTAGATACATTTAACGTTAAATTACATTAGTTGGGAGTGTTGCGGCTCCTAACCTATTTGTGTCTGAGACGCCCATAGATGCCAGATAGTGATCAGTCCTATAATTAGCAGTAGAATCTGATAAGCTTGTATTTTCATTCACATCCGCTAAATTCATACCTGCCATGTCTTGCGCTAACTTGCTTGTATCCTCAAATTTAAGATAAGCTTCCCTATCGATCGAATTTAATTATTAAATTGACACTTAATGTTAGGCAATTGGAATGTGATGCCTTTCACGTTACAAAACACAAGAACAAATAATCTGGAAATAAATAGACGCGAAAAACAGAATTATTAAATTACCTGTTCCAGAACGTCCCTAAATGCGTGTAACAATGAAAATAGAAGACAGTGTTAGCAGGCGTATATTTTTGAAATCGTTCAGACTTTTAATGAAGTATAATGAAACAATTGCAGCAGTTCGAGGAAAATAATACCAATCGAGGACAGTAATGCTCGAAAACTGAAAATGGCGCAAAATTCAAAGTCATGTATTTAAACAAAAAAAGTTCTAGAATATAAAAGAAAAAAATTCTTTTTAAATAAAATTCGTTTCAATCATCTAAGGTGGTTTAAATTTATTCGTTAATATCACTTTAATCTTGGCGGAGGAATTATCTTCCACTACAGGAGATCCATAAGAGATGTGGCTATTTAGAATTGTTCACAGCCTTTTGATATGCGTCCCATTGCCTTCTTATGTGATCGTTTGGCAAGTGGATGTCAAACTGTTGATATCTTAGTATAGAATATAATTTCTTTCTTCAATTATTGGACACCAATTAATTCCTCATACAAAAATAAATCAAATTTTATTTTAGACATTTGATGCTATCGCTGGTTTTGTAAAACAATATTTCGTTTTTTTAAAAAAGTTGTAAATTTTTTTGAAGTTTGTTTGTTCATATTGTCGAAGTGTTTGATTTGTCTTGTCGAAGGTTATAAGAGAGTTTTTTCTGAGTTGCTGAATTGAACAAGCGGTACACAAAAATGCATTTATAGAAGTAAATGGCACAGTAGAGTGTGTAGCACTGGATCGCTGCATTCCACAGTTTATATGGACGGAGGAGGAGACTGAGGAACAGTATCCATCGAAGTATCCAGAAGCTGAGGCGAAATGTGACTCAGAAATGTGTGAGAAAATGGAAGAGTCGAACAAATATGGAAAAGAAGTAAAGATTAAAACCAAGACAACTGAGAATAAAGAACAATGCAATATGAACATGAAATCTAGTGAAGTACCAGCACAACTTGTTGAAACTCGTTCTGGAAGAGTCATCAAGAAACCGAAGAATGAGGACTACATCATGTATGGTTAATCATCTTAAACATGAGGGTGTATGTGGAGGTTAATTTAATTATTGGACACCAATTAACTCCTCATATAAAAATAAATCAATTTTTATTTTTGGACATTTGATGTTATCGCTGGTTTCGTAAAACAAAATTGTATTTTTGAAAATATATTGTTAATATTTTTGGAAGTTCTTTTGGTCATATTGTCGAAGTTTTTGACTTGTCTTGTCGAAGGTAAAAGGAGTTTTTCTGAGTTGCTGAAGTGTACAAGCGGAACACTGCGTGGTTCCATCTACGATATCTTTGCTAATAAATTATTGTAATATTCTTATGGATTGTTCTTTTTAATTATCAGCGAAAAGAACAACAAATTTGCTTCAGGTAATTGACGTGGATATTTGTTTTAAGGTTAACCCTCATCTTGTTCTGTAAACCGTGAATATCAGCGTATCCTGATAAGCTTAATTAATATAATACATAAATTGCAAGTAATTTAATAATATTATGGCTGGTTTTATTAAATCTTGAGGGATACAGAGCAGTTAAAGTGGACTTAAAGATTAGTTTAAAAGATTGTTCAGAGGAACTTAAGTGTTCCAAATCAGATGATCACTCCCCATTGATGAATTTTCCGGGCCTCGCATCCCAGAGACTCTCTTATGGTAGTGACCAAGGGCCTCTACACCCTATAAAAGACATTCGCTAATTAACGTTAAATAACGTGGCTAGAGGAGATCCATAAGAGAGGTAGCTATTTTGAAGTGTTCGCAGCCTTTCTATATGCGTCCCATTGCCTTCTTTTGTGATCGTTGAGGTGCTTCTGACGCAACATTATTCTGAACAATAATGTATATCTTTTCTAACCTTTCACGGCGCTTAAACTTGTCAGATAAAAACGATATATGCAATGAGTCACCAAAGTGAGCATATTCTGCATGTCTAGATGCACAGTTAAAATTGTAGTTTAATTCCTCAATCTCGATGAATGAACGAATATTTGATAATAAGTACAACAGAGGAAGCTCAGGGCAAAGATTTAAACGCAATCTATCTCTAACAAATGCAACTCGATCACAAGCATTAGATAATTGAGTGCATACATAATCTACTCAATCGGATCATCATTTAAATTCGTTAAATTAATAGCGGCTTTTTTTCCTTAATACTGCTGGGCATCAAAGCCATAGTTGCATTTTTGGAGGTACTGAATGTCCGAAGTGGAAATTGAAAAATCGCTGCTTAGATTGTGAGTCACATTTGATAAATCATATGGTAAATTGGCGATGTCGCTATTAACGTGATCGCAATAGAAACGCTCACCAAGCTGGTAGCTACAATAAAAGAGAATGGTATAGCATAAACAAGAAAAAAGATACAAAGAAATATGGTTATTTTTTGACTAAGTTTACGAGAACGCAGGTGATAAGGTTGATCTTTGCCGTTTTGGTTTATCTGTAAAATGCTTTACTAGAAAGATAAGAAAGTCTAACCTGGATTGAAAAATAAATTTAGCGCTTGTAGAAACGCTAGGATCAACATGATCTTGTGGCATAAACATCGCTTAACCTGGCGCAAAAATCGAGGTAAACTTTCATTTTGTGATAAATTATAGTTGTTTAAACATGTAGATGCATAATGAAAAGTGATAATGTAATATATCTAAGAGGGAAACACATATTAATTAGTTTCAGATGAATTATCTGATATTGAACAGCTTATTTTCCGTTGTAAACATATTTTTAATGTAATACTATATAATATAATCCACGATAAAAGCGTAGCATTAGAAAATCCAAAATATATAAGATGGTGATAAATGCGCCGACACCGCGAAACTTTCAAATTAAGCAGTAAAACAAAGCAGAAAAATTGTTTACTTATAGTTATGTATATTTATAACTTTCTAAAAAGAATGCTACATAACGTTAAATAAAGCGAACTTTTTAACATTTCCAGCTTGTGGCCCTGTAAAGAACCATTAGATACATTTAACGTTAAATTATGTTGTTAGCGGAGTGTTTCGGCTCCGGCTCCTAACCTATTCATGTCTGAGAACCCCATAGATGCCAGATCGTTAGTAGTCCTATAATTAACAGTAAAATCTGATAAGCTTATATTTTCATTCGCATCTGCTAAATTCATACCTGCCATGTCTTGCACTAACTTGCTAGCGTCCTCAAATTTAAGATTGGTTTCCATATCTATCTAAATTAATTATTAAATTGGCACTTAATGTTACGCAAATCGAGATGTGAAACCTTATACGATGCAAAACACCCGAACAAATAATCTGGAAAGAAATAGACGCGAAAAACAGAATTATTAAATTACCTGTTCCAGAACGTCCCCTCTATGCATGTATCAATAAAAATATAAGACTGTTAGCAGGCGTATATTGAAGAAATTGATCAAATTTTAATGAAGAAAAATGATGCAATTGCAGCATGCCAAAGGAGATACAACCAATCGAGGACAGTAATGCTCGAAAACTGAAAATGGCTCACAATTCAAAGTCAAGAATTTAAACAAAGAAAGTTCTGGAAAATAAATGAAACAAATTCTTTTTAAATAAAATTCGTTACAATCAGCCAAGGTGGTTTAAATTTATCAATTAATATCACTTTAATTTTGGCAGAGGATTTATCTTCCTCCACATAGATGCTAAGAGATGTGGCTATTTAAAGATTGTTCACCTTCTTTTGATATGCGTCCCATTGCCTTCTTATGTGATCGTTTGGCAAGTGGATGTCAAACTGTTGATATCTTAGTATAGAATATAATTTCTTTCTTCAATTATTGGACACCAATTAATTCCTCATACAAAAATAAATCAAATTTTATTTTAGACATTTGATGCTATTGCTGGTTTTGTAAAACAATATTTCGTTTTTTTAAAAAAGTTGTAAATTTTTTTGAAGTTTTTTTGTTCATATTGTCGAAGTGTTTGATTTGTCTTGTCGAAGGTTATAGAGAGTTTTTCTGAGTTTGCTGAATTGAACAAGCGGTACACTGCAATGCATTTATAATTATTAACGATGAATTATTGTAGCACTGGATGCTGCATTCTGATATATATGATGATTGGGGGCGAGGAACGGTATCCAATAAAATATCCAGAAGCTGAGACGAGATGTAACTCAAAATGTGTGAGAAAAAGGAAGAGAGTCAAACAAATATGAAAAAGTAAGATTAAAGCCAAGACAACTGAGAATAAAGAACAATGCTAATATGAAAATGAAATCTATTGAAGTACCAGCACAACTTTTTGAAACTCGTTCTGGAAGAGTTATCAAGTAACCGAAGAATAGGGACATCATGTATGGTTAATCATCTTAAACATGAGGGTGTATGTAGAGGTTAATTTAATTATTGGACATCAATTAAATCCTCATATAAAAATAAATCAAATTTTATTTTTGGACATTTGATGTTATCGCTGGTTTTGTAAAACAATATTGTATTTTTTGAAAAAATATTGTAAAATTTTTTGGAAGTTCTTTTGTTCATATTGTCGAAGTTTTTGACTTGTCTTGTCGAAGGTTAAAAGAGGAGTTTTCTTCTGAGTTGTTGAATTGCTCAAGCGGAACACTGCGTGGTTCCATCTACGATATCTTTGCTAATAAATTATTGTAATCCACCTATCTATTGTTCTGATTATTTATCAGTGAGAAAAATCTCAAATTTGCTTCAGGTAATTGACGTGGATATTTGTTTTTAAGGTCACCACCGTCTTGCTATATAATCTGTGAATATCAGCGTATCCTGGTAAGCTTAATTAATATAATATATAAATTGCAAGTAATTTAATAATATTATGGCTGGTTTATTAAATATTGAGGATACAGAGCAGTTAGCAAGTGGACTTAAGGATTGTAGCTTAAAAGATAGTTCAGAGAAACTTAAGTGTTCCAAACTAGATGATCATACCGCATATATGGATTTTCCGGGCCTGGCATCCCAGAGGCTCTCTTATGGTAGTGACCAAAGGGCCTCTACACCCTATAAAGAACCATTAAACACAATTAACGTTAAATAACGTGGCTAGAGGAGATCCATAAGAGAGGTAGCTATTTTGAACTGTTGGCAGCCTTTTTATATGCGTCCCATTGCCTTCTTATGTGATCGTTCCGCCAGTGGATGTCAACCTGTTGATTTCTTAGTATAGAATATAATTTCTTTCTTTGGATGCAAACCGCACATGTTCTATTGAATGCTTTACGATATAAGAAATGTAGAATTATATATTTCCAGGAATACTACATTTTTTAACATTAGAATAAAAACAAAATAATGTTGTATAGCACAATTTGTCTATAAAATCTTTTAATTCAAGCAATATAATTTTTTTGAAATTCGAGCTTTAATAAAAATCAATGTACCTTTCCTGTGTGCAAAAACAAAAAGAAATTTTATCAGATATAAGAAACATTTCTTTCGCATTGTCTTCGCAAATATCTACTAATGAACATATCTTTATATATAAATTGGAAAGCAAAAACAAGATAGAAATATGTGAAGAAAGAGAGTGTGAAAAATAGAAACCAATCAAATTGCGTGCGTCACATCCAGTTCAAGCTCAATGCTTGTACATGCTTCTTCTGCTTACATAAATCCGGCTGCAATTTGTTTATCCATAAGGTTTCGTATGTGGCTAGCTCCCTTTTGTTTTTGCATTTAGTAATTACTTTGAATGCTACGTCTGGAGAACTTACGTGCGATGTTTCGATGATGTGTTGCGCAATAGCAGACGTGTATTCACCATTTGATTTAAAACAGGCGTTCAAGTTGCAATGTACTCTCATTCGAGTAATTAACCGTCTGGTCGATCGGCCTACGTAAGTTGATCGACAACTTGCGCATGTATATTGTTAAATAATATTTGATATCGACATTAACGGCTGTTTCTCTTTGATTGCTGGTAAAGGCAAGTGTGTTACCCTAAATAACACTCGTAGTTTGGCTGTATTAAATGTGCGTGTCAATGCTGCTTCAACTTTCTTTTGTGCCATTCGGGAAACTGCATCCCCCATAAATGGGATGTTTAGGTAGACGGTTTTCTTTTCTGGCCCATAATACGTCAGTTTCTGGTTAACTCTCCTTTTAATAATTGATTCAATTAATTGTCTGGGATAGCCATTAGACATTAAATCGTTAATTGCTTTATTATATATCATTTTCTTTAGAATCTTGACTAACCAACCTGTCAATTCTTGAAAAGCAACCACGAACTGTTGATAATTTATATTGAAATGGCAACAAACTGCTGTAATGCATCTACTGTGCAGACCATGTTGGTTTATGGTAAATTGTTCTGTTTAATATACCATTAGTTTTTTTCTTTAATAGTACATCTAGGAAAGGCAGACAGTCATCTTTCTCGTGCTCTGATGTGAAGCCAATATTTTTATGTGCTTTGTTGAAACTTTGAAGCATTGTCCGTGATTGCGACCTGTTCATAAGTACAAGAAATATATCATCCACGTATCGTATATATTGAGCACATTTACTAATGTCACACTTTAATGATGTATTTTCTAGATGCCCGAGAAAAATCTCAGCCAGCACTGGAGATTAGTGGCTTCCCATTGCCACACCATCAGTCTGTTTGTAGATGCTTCCATTAAAACGAAACCGTACATCTTTCGTGCATAATAAGATAAGCTTGCATAGAGTGTGACCAGGCACCGGCGATGGTAACATATCGTGTTCTACCGCTTTGACTATAATGTCAATGGTTTCATCAATTGGAACATTTGTAAACAAAGACGTAACATCAAAAGATACCATAATCTTGTTTTTAACATTTATATCTTGAATTTTGTTTACAAACTCAAACGAATCGGCAACCGAATGATTACCTAGTAGTTTACGTAATGTTTCAAGTAAACGAACTAGCCATTTAGCTAGTGCATGAAACGGAGAATTTACCATTGATAAAATTGGCCTCATAGGACAACCTCTTTTGTGCGTTTTTGGTAATCCGTACATTATTGGTGTAGATGATCCAACTGGCTTGAGCTTCTGTGCAGTGGCCCCATCAATAAAACCGGCATCTGTCAAAATCTTAATTTCATTTATTACTTTGCGCTCCACCTTGTTTATTTCATCTGATTTATCGTTTAGACGTGTGAATTTTGTATTGTCCTTTAACACGTTTTCCATCTTTTGTACATAGTCAGATTTGTCCATTATAACTACGCTCTTTCCTTTATCAGCGCGTAGTATTTTGATGTCTGCATTGCTGCTGATATTTCTAAGTGCTTTTAGATGCTGCTTTGTCAACGCATGCTGCTCTGCGCATTTAGACGATTTCAGATGTGAAGCCTGATCAACTAGTGTAGCCTTAAACCAATTTTTATAATCAATACTGGTAGGCTCCAAGTCAAAAAAACAAAAGGGAGCTAGCCACATACGAAGCCTAATGGATAAACAAATTGCAGCCGGATTTATGTAAGCAGAAGAAGCACGTACAAGCATTGAGCTTGAACTGGATGTGACGCACGCAATTTGATTGGTTTCTGTTTTTCACACTCTCTCTATGTTCACATATTTCTATCTTGTTTTGCTTTCCAATTTATATATAAAGATATGTTCATTAGTAGATATTTGAGAAGGCAATGCGAAAGAAATATTTCTTATATCTGATAAAATTTCTTTTTGTTTTGTACACAGGAAGGATAAAATGAATAAATTTATTTATTTGAAAAATTCTAAAACGTTAAAGCAACAGTATATTAAAAATTTAACAAGTTTTGAAATGTTAAATGTTCCAAAAGAAACCGGAAGTTGTCGGAAAGTAAAATGATGAATTTAATTATGATAGTTTAATATGAACACTAATGATTTCGTCTCTTCTCTTTGTTTAATTCTGCATATTCTAATAATATTGATATTTTACTGATTAAATACAAAAAGGCTGGTAAGTAGCTTATGTAACTTAAGATTTAAACGCGATAATATTGCCAAATTGAGTTTATTTAACATCATTATAAAAAGAAAATTAAATTCTGAATGAATACAAAAAATAGCAGAATGTTTATTCTCATTATGCTAATATTAATGATGCTTTTGAGATCAAACTTCAGCAAGAAATCAAGGATTTAATGTCAACCATTCGACGCGCAGCTTGTTGCGTGAGATATTTAAGGTCACATAGGCTAATTCTGGTTTTACACAGTATTTCTCTTAACTGTGATTTTAGCAATAATCTCTGTTAGTTTCAAGCAGTTTTAATTGAGATTTCTTGAACTGCAAATTTTATTGTAATTTATAGGGGTTTGTTTAATAAAATACACACTTGCGCGAGATACGGTGGTAACATGCAGTGGATTTATGTGACTTAACGCTCAAAGCCAGGATTTATATATTCTGTGTGTCTTAACCATTATTGCATAACCACTAACAGTTCACCTAAGACTTTATGGATTTATATTTGTGTATTTCTCATTCGTTTATCCGAAACCCTAGAGTTTAGTTGATTTATGTGATTTAACACTCGAAACCTAGCATACAGTGGATCATTGTGACAACGCAAAACTTGGATTTATATTTTATGCTTATTTTGACTACTTTTATACGATTTTTATCTTTACCTTGCAACATTGTGTTCAATAAAGCAATGACGTTTTGACTGCGATTTCTCACATGACCCTTCGGGAAAGGGCCAGGGATTAATCGTGAACGCGGATCGTAATAACAGCTAGCAGATATTAGGTAGTAGGGCATAACCTCACTAAATAGAAAACTAGCTCGCAGAACCTCTTACATTAACTACTAACCCTCCTACACCTTAAAGGTCGAGTTTGCCAATTCGCTGATGATTTAAAAATAATCTTTCCAATTGATCCAAAAATGTCGAATTCTCCAAAAATAATGTGACACTAGATTTGTATGATGATTGAAATTAAGTATTTAATCATAACTATTCAATGTACAACTTCTACTGAGAGACATATTAAAAGAATAGAAGGCAGTGCCAAGAACAGATGGGCACTAATAAATGGAACTATCTTATCGAATGATATAAAATTTAAATTGTATATAATTTGGATTAGACCGATACTAGAATATGCTGCCCCTACTTGGAATCCATTAAAAAGGGTTTGTGAAAGAAAAGTTGTGAAAAAAATTAGCCCTATCTCCTGCACTATATACGCCACTAGATTACAATTTGTATCTTTATATAATCTATTATTGTACAAATGCGATTAATTAATAAGACCGTTTTTCCTATATCATAATAACTATCAAACTTGATATGACGTATGCAGTGATATTACAGCCGAACTTTCTGATGTTGATATATTGTACAGTATAACTAGTGAGATTTACTTATCTATATGAGACTAATTGCACATTTTATGTGATGTGATATCTTTTTTATATTACACATTCCAATATTATTATCTATTTTATTAAAAATGTGTGATTTAAATCCAAATAAAAATATTCTTTTCTATTCTAATCCTGTTTTTGAAATTTCCCTTGATCTTTCTGGCTAGATGGACTTCGTTTCAAAACTTATCATTATTAACTATCAGTTAAAGTATAAATTGGTAGAATGATATATTAATTAATATCACATCGTATATGACCATCTGAATTTAAATTTCTTCCGTAACTAATTCGCGTAATAATGAATAATTAATTCATGTTTTAACGTAAATATTCGTCCGACATAAAGACTTCCTTATGTATAATCTATATATGTATGTATATATTAAATAAATTATTTGTGATCTCCTTTCAAAAAAATAATTCATATTCAAAATTAAAATATTTATAGTACAAGATTTTCCACTCTCGATTTAACGACACTTTCAGACAAGCAGCTGATGGGGGGCATCAAAATGAAGGGACATGTGAGCATCCATCAATCAAGGCCAAAAATCGCTGCAAATGAAAATGTAAATTATTCAAGATTTTTTCGACTTATGAGTTATATTAATTGTCCCGCACAAGAAAACAGCGGCGTAAATCAAACCACGAAGGACAGCACTGAGAATAATAAATCAACATTTAAGTTTTATTTAAAATTCAAATACAGTTCAAAGTTTTTCCAACAAAATTATGTTAGTGTGTTGAGGCCCCTAACCTATTGGTGTTAGTAAGCCCCCTAGATGCCAGTTCGCTAGATGTCCTAATATTCACAGTAGAGTCTGTTTTGCCTACATTGTTATCTGTGTCAATAAGATTTAAATCCATTAGGTCCTGCCCTAAATGAAATACATCTTCTAATTTAATATCGGCATTCATGATCAAGAATTATGTACTTGAGGCTTTTGGAAGGTGAAAGTTGGAAAGCTATATCTTCAGCAATAATCTGCTTTGATGTGTACGTGACCCACAATAATAAATAAATTACCTGTTCCAAGACTCCTCCTCAGTGTTATATTATATCAGAACACAAGGCAAGTGTTGAAAGGTGTTTATTATGCAATGTTGTAATCGTTTATTATGGAGAGAAATGTTAAAGAAATGCAGCAAACGAAAATCTACAACCAGCTCGGAAGCACGATACTCAAAAACTGAAAATAGCGCACAATTATAAAAATCAAGTCTTTAAACAAAGAATGTTCTGGAAAATAAAAAGAAAAAATTCTTTTTAAATAAAGTTGTTACAATCAGCTATGGTGGTTTAAATTTATCATTCAAGGTCATTTTATAAAAGGCGGAGGATTCAACATCCTCTACACACACCACCTTCTCAAAAAAAAGAGAGGAACGACTAATAGTAGATGTAATCATCGTTCTTCGGCTGACGTAGTATTCTTCCAGATCGTTTTGTGCATACTGGCGCCCCTGACGTCGTCATCTCGCCCGATATAACATTCGCTGGTTCTTCAATGTCATCTGGTGTCGACAAATAATTTTCATGCTGTGATTCAGTAGAATAAGATTTTGATAAGTTAGACAACGGTTTTTCAAATTGCTGCATTTCATTATGTGTCTGCAAGATGGGATTGCACACCTCAGATTCGCCCATGGAACGGTCATTCAACGCATCTTTTAATTCGGTCACACCATCAATCCAGATAAACTGGGGAATACAGCGATCCAACGTAACACAATCCTCAATGCCATTTATTTCTATGATGACATTCTTATCAGTCATCCTCTTGACCTTGTATGGTCCTTTGTAAAATGGTGTTAGGCAGTTCTTCCTATTCTCATTAGTAATATAAACATGCGATGCCGATTTTAAATCAGAGGACACATAGCATTTAGTTTTAGGTTTTCTAGTTTTGGTTGGGGCCAAACGACACATCTTGTCTCTAAGTGCTCCTACAAACCAATCTACATAACTAGAAGCCCAATCAAGACTACTTGGAGTTTCAATTAGAAGATCTCCAGGCAACCTTAATGGTTCTCCATAAACTAATTCTGCAATGGAAGTTCCTAATTGTGCCCTATATCTGTTGCGCATGGCGAGTAGTACTATAGGAAGATCATGTATCCAGCTTGTTCCACTAGTACACCTTAATGCAGCTTTCAGTTCACGATGTAACCTTTCTACCATCCCATTTGCTCGTGGGTTATACACGCTAGTATGAATTATAGTGATTCCCATGACGTTGAGAGATCTTACGAAAAGCTCTGACATAAATTGACTTCCACGATCACTAGTGACCTTTTCCGGAACACCATAACGCGATATCCAATTATGTAGAAACACGAACAAAATTTCTTGCGCTGTCATGTCTTTTAAAATCGCCACTTCAAATTGACGACTAAATCTATCTACCATAGTCAGCAAGTATTTGTTTCCATTTACTTCAGGCATCTCAACAATGTCTATGTGTACGTGTCTGAACCGTCCATTTGGTATTCCAATGTTCTTTATATCGGTCCTGGTATGTCTCCACACCTTACACGTTTGACACTTGGTACAGGCTCTTACCCATACCCGTATATCTTTAGACATATGTGGCCATACGTATCTGTCGTTGATTAATCGTATGGTGGCTTTAATGGATGGATGACCCATGTTATGCAATACTTGGATAATCTTGGCCCGTAACTCCAATGGCACATATGGTCGTGGTTGACTTCTAGATGTTTCGCATAACAACCACTTGCCATTTATGAGCTTACGCACATATCCTGGTCTTTTGGACAATACCAATGTAAAGGGATCCAGTCCTTGCACTTCCTCGATTTGACTAACGAAATCGTGCATTGATTCTTCTAAACTTTTCAAAGGACCTTGAAATATCGTATCGACATCAACTTCATTCGGTCGGCTTAGTGCATCTGCAACCACATTCTCTTTACCAGCAATATGAAATACAGTGAAATCAAATCTGCTAACCGTGTTATTTGGGAATTTACTCTACGAGAGTAATTAAGCCTAGCTGTCTTACCAAGTATACTGATCAATGGCTTATGATCGGTCAATAACTTAAACTTGTGACCATCTAAGTAATGCTCGAAGTGTAACACTGCGGCATACACGGCTAGAAGCTCTTTGCCAAACGTATCATACCGTTTTTCTCGATCAGTAAGCTTACGGCTATAAAACCCAATCGGTTTTACTACGTCCCGATCTCTTTGCTGTAGCACTGCTCCTAATGCAACATCTGATGCATCAGTGATTAGTTCGAAAGGTTTTTCCCAATCTACAGGTGCTAATGTGGTTACGTCACTTAACATATCCTTGGCCTTTTGGAAATTTTCTCGGTCTTCTTGACTCAAGATGATAGGCCAAGACTTCTTGATCGTGCTCTTTTCAAGAGTGAGATGTCTTGTTAACGATCCAAGAATTCCGGCTAGACCTGGAATGAATCGACGATAATAGCTGATCATGCCCAAGAACCTTCGCAACTGGCGTACTGTTCTGGGTTCAGTTACGTCCTTAATGGCTTGGACCTTATCTTCCAAAGGCTTAATTCCGTCTTTGGAAAGTATATGACCAAGGTATTTAACTGAAGAGCAACCAATATTACTCTTATTACGTTTGACCACTAATCCATATTGTTCCAGCCTGGTCAAAACCGTTTCCAAATGCGTACGATGTTCGTCTCGTGAACGACTAAAAATTATTATGTCATCAATATATACTCTCGCAAATGGACAATTCTGAAGGATTTCTTCAGCCAAACGCTGGAATGTCTGACTGGCGTTTTCAAACCAAAAGGCATTCGAAGAAATTCATGCGATCCCCCTCCTGGAAATCTGACTGCGGTGAGTGTTATCGAACTTTCTTCCATTGGTACTTGATAGTACGCTTTCTGGAGATCTAAAGTTGAATAAACCTCATATCCCATTATATCTCGGAGCAAAGTACTCTGATTAGGGAGAGGATAAGAATCACCCTTTGTCACTGAGTTTAATAGACGATAATTCCCACAAACCCTCCATTGACCCGGTTCAGGTTTGGGAACTACCACTATTGGGGAAGCAAAATTGGAATTTGACCTTCTACAAATCCCCTCTTTGCGCAATTGATAAAATTCTGACACAGCTACTTGTTGCTTGTGTTTTGCCAATGGTTGAGCCTTTGGTGAACAAGGTAACGGAGCTACCAATTCTATCTGGTGTTCTACTCCTATTTTCAAACCTATCTTTTTGACACTAAAAGGTTGAAACACTGCTAAGTGCTTCTCGATTATATCAGCAAAGTCATGTGCGACTGTTGGACGAGGTAAGAGGACTGTTCTAACTGCCGACACGTTAGACTCATTATTTATTGATGTCCCTACGCCTTCTGTGATAGTCCTAGCCTTAGGGTCTAATGCCAGCTTGAAATGTGTCAAGAAATCCATGCCAATGATATGGTCCTTGACATCGGCTACTAGAAAATTCCATAGGAAAGAAGATTTCTGGCCTAATTTTACAGACATTTCTTTCATCCCTTTTACTTCAATTGGACTACCATTCGCGGCCCATTCGGCGTCTAATATACTGGACCTGACTCTGAAGTTGTGCGACATCACTACGCAAGCTAGCAACTTCCCTACATAAGAAACGCAAACTTTCTTGTGTGGTCAGGTGGTTTTCGGTATCTGCCCTCACTGGCTGCATCGTTACAGAATCTGCCATTACAGCATGTACTTGTGGTTCTTGCTGTTTATACACGCCGTCTAACCCTCTGAGTTTTGTCGGCCAATCTATGTTCATTGTGTCAAACACTTCCATTGTTGTTCTGAGCCTAACTGGTAACTCAGCTGTAAAAATGGAGTTGACTGCATCACTAGATATATTCAACCTGGAAGCTTTCGTGCAAAGGCGTTCATAAAATTCGGACGGTAACTGACGTCCCATTTTTCTAAGCGTAATAATTCGCACATTTGCGCTGTTCTTCCAGGCTGATATCTCTGTTGAATTTCTGCCATTAATAACTCAAATGCGTTGTACGGCTTTTCTTTCACAGTTCTGTCTCTGAAATTTTCCAAAGCATTTCGGAAATTCTCAGGCAATGCCATCCATGCTGCAACAAATTTCTCCATAGGGTTCACAATACAATAAGCCTCAAATATCATTTGGGCATCTCCTACCCAACTTGCATGTTTCTCTGACTTATACTGTGGTAGACTAAATATACTTGGACTGGCGCGGTCGCCAAATTTTGTTGAGGCCCCTAACCTATTGGTGTTAGTAAGCCCCCTAGATGCCAGTTCGCTAGAAGTCCTAACATTCACAGTAGAGTCTGTTTTGCCTACATTGTTATCTGTGTCAATAAGATTTAAGTCCATTAGGTCCTGCCC
Organism: Eudiplozoon nipponicum; assembly: GCA_029291075.1. Lineage (NCBI taxonomy): Eukaryota > Metazoa > Platyhelminthes > Monogenea > Mazocraeidea > Diplozoidae > Eudiplozoon > Eudiplozoon nipponicum. The sequence goes on from JAQBSW010000960.1 coordinate 91,850, forward strand.
TAAATGAAATACATCTTCTAATTTAATATCGGCATTCATGATCAAGAATTATGATACTTAAATTGACACTTACTTGAGGCGGTTGGAAGGTGAGAGTTGGAAAGCTATATCTTCAGCAATAATCTGCTTCGATGTGTACGTGACCCACAATAATAAATAAAATTACCTGTTCCAAGGCTCCTCCTCAGTGTTATATTATATCAGAACACAAGACAAGTGTTGGAAGATGTATATTGTAGAAAGCTGTTTTAATCGTTTATAATGGAAAGAAATGTTAAAATGCAGCAAACGAATATCTTCAACCAGCCCGGAAGCGACGATACTCAAAAACTGATAATAGCGCACAATTTTAAAAATCAAGTCTTTAAACAAAGAATGTTCTGGAAAATAAAAAGAAAAAAATTCTTTTTAAATAAAATTGTTACAATCAGCTATGGTGGTTTAAATTTATCATTCAAGGTCATTTTATAAAAGGCGGAGGATTCAACATCCTCTACAAGTGCACTATAAATAAAATACATCGTATTACAGAAATATGTAAAGTTGTAAAATTAGGGTAAATTATAAAATTAAAAAATAGCCATCGTTTTTTTAGTTGTTGAGGCAACGAAATGTACAATTTGCCGTATTATCATTATATACGCTAGACCAGATCATGTCATATTTATTAACAGAGGCTGGATTTATCAAATGCTATGTAAATGATCACAGCGAGTTATGCTAATGTTATCTTCGGCAAAAACAAGAGACTGAAACCCTTTTAAATCCAGTAGCGTAAAAGCAACAATTAGTATGACTGATGTCTAGCTCTGCTAGAATAATAGATTTTGAAAACAGCGATCATAAAGAGACCGAGATAACTGGGCGATGGCGAGTTTAGATAGTAATCACGTTAAAGAGTATTGACTAGAACGCTAATTTTGCTTATGTACTCGATAAATTGAATGGAGAATGTGGTTGGTTAATACTCGCTTCCGATTCCATGTTTTCTTATTGACTTGGCTACAGTCAATGACATTGCATCGTGCGTTTGAATGAAAATATAAAATATCGTAGATATAATTTGACCCGTTTCATATTAATTACGATTTAATAGGAAAATTGTAAGATTTGTCACGAAGTGAGCACAATAATCAATTAACCGCTCGGCCCTAAAGAGATCCGTTAAATACATTTACTTAAAAATAAAACGAATGGAGAGTGTAAAAAAACACACAGCAACAAATTTTTGGGAAATACCCAGAATATTTCAATCAATTTTGTTTAGAATTGTAAAAATTTGATTGTTATAGCACACATTATTTTGGGTATGGTGATTAAACCATCAAGAACAATTCATACGTCATCTGTTTTGATATGTTTAATTCGGACGGAAGTATTGGGCCTAAATTGGATTAACCTATGCATTGCTCATGAATAATTTATCTTATATGTCAATCTAAGCAAAGATAGATCTATCTAAATAGGGATTTTGGTCGTTCTCGAATGAGGGATAAATACCAAGTTATCTTAAGTTCATGAATATTAATAGTCGATGCAAACATATTGATAAATGTAAAAACGTTTTCTTGCATAAATAAAAATACTACAAGAAAAGATAAAGATAACTTAAATAAAATATTAAAATATAGTAAAAATACGGGCCCAATAAATTTGAAGTATTAATATCAGTGCACTTAAAAAAATCCATAACCAAGACTGAACACACACAAATTGAACAAATTAAATATATATGTTTCGCTATTTTAGTTACAACATCGGCTTGCTACAAATGCAACAGGACTGAATTAGTTAACGTTGATGGAAAAGTTTGGCAATGCCGTTGACAGTGTAAACACAACCAAAATGATTCTGTGAAAAATTATAATTAGCATACAAATCTTCTGTCGCATTGGCATTTTACATGTCTAGAAGTTTATCATTTAGAAAGTTTTAGGAAGAACTCTGTTTAGAACTTTTGCTTTAAATGGAACATTAATGTTGTTAAATTTTTAAAATAGGTTGAGCTCGTAAAATATTAGTTATATTTTAACAAGCGGCTCCACGTTACAACCCAACGATTTTCATTTTTGACAAATATAGTGCTCTTTAAGGTCAAATAATCTAACTCTGTTTTGACACAATATTTCTCTTATCTGTGATTTTAGAAACACTTTCTGTTAGTTTCAAGCAGTTTTAATTGAGATTTCTTGAACTGCAATTTCAATTGTAATTAATAGTGTAAACGCCCCGGCTTCAAGTAAATGCCGTACGACGTTACAAACTCGGTTAAGGAGCTCTGAATAGAGATTAGTTACTGATAGGGGGGCCCTTAAGAGGGCCTGGTAATGCGTTCTCTTGAAGTCTTCAGAGTTTGAAGATGTCCTAGAGCCTTGGGTGGACTCTGGTTGAGTTGTCGCTCCCGTGGTTGAGCTGTAATCACGATGTGGATAGCGTCCTGCAGGTTCTGCACTTAATTGGCTCGTCTCTCCGGTATACCGCAACAAGATGAGTCACGGATGTAGTTAGTTGTTGGTGAAACTATCAAATCACCAGCGTATGTATTGACAGCCGACAGAACGCACACGCGTGAAGCAGGTAGAATGCAAATGCCACAACTGACTTGCATGGTAAATTACCGTGCTTAAATAGCATGCAATATGTCTACTTGCACACTATTGGTTAAACGTGGTTAAACGGCAATTTCGCTTTTTCTCATTGGTGCAACGTAAATAAATTTGAATTTAATTTACGCAATATGTCGGCCATTAATTTGTGTCGTTACAACACTTTCCTCTCTGAAAAAAAGGAAAAAGGATTCCTCTCTGCGAGGCTAGATAAGAAATGCATGACAGAGTTCGAACCAAGTTAAGCAAAAATATGATGAACCATAAGTGCTGGGCTTAAATATGCTTGTTGGTTGCTTCAACAATGATATGATGCCAGGTAACCACTAGGAATTGCTACACAAATTGTTAGCTCTAGTGATCGGTCATAGCACGTGAGGCAAAATAGAGCAGTGTAAGTTTTTGGAGCCGCAGCGTGAAGATTTCGAGGTAAATCGCCTCTGAATTTGCCAGGTTTAAGATAAAAACCTAAGCAGGTTGGATCGTTGTCAATGTGTTTGTATACGGCCAAAGGAGCTAGAGTGCTCGACGTTGTGGTCATGACATTTGTAGAGTGGTCTTTGTGCAATTGATAAAGTTGAGATATGCATTGAAAGTGGCCTGTACCATGATATGAAGCTGATCACTACTTAGTAATGCTACACGAAAGCGTTAGCTCTAAGTAGCTGGTCATACCAAAATAGGCAGTGTAATGTCATGTGTGAGAAATACATTATAATGTAAAATATATACATTAAAATCAAAGGTAACTGCATAAAAATATGTACACGAACATTGCCTCAGAGATGGCATAATACCAAAGAACTGTTAAAAAATGCTACACAATTGTTAGCTAAGAACAGCTGGTTATGCCACGTGAGACAAATACGAAAAATAACGTAAGGTTAAAAAAAATTTTGATAGTTAATGTTAATGTTTTAAAAAAATCAATTACGCGTTATACAAATCAGGATATTGAGATTGTGAGCAGACGGAGCCTGAGACGTGTGTAGAAGGTTGAACGCTCTCAGGATCAGGTGGTTCGATAAACGGTTTCAACCTGTCTATGCTTACTGATGTCGGTGTAGCGCCTTGCATAATGATGAAGTATTTTGGTTGTTTGAGCAAAATCGGGTAAGGACCGCGATACTTGGGTTGTAGTGGTGCAACAGCATTATTGTTGCGAACGAGTACTCTCTTGCAGCTGTGGAGCTGTGGGTGAACGAAGACTGGACGAGGCGTGTGTCTCGGCTGCTGTTCGGACATGTTACCGAAATGAAGTCGAAGGCGGGTAGCTTCGTTTTGTGGGTCATCTTGTGCCGGTAGTAGACGTGGGAGCTGACTAGGCAGGCGTAGATCCATGCCATACAAGAGTTGTGACGCAGATGTTTTAATGGATTCTCGAGTACGAGAACGCATGGCCAGCAGAACTAAAGGTAGTGCATCGACCCAGTTGCCATTAATGGACGAGGATGCTAAAGCTGCTTTGAGTTCCCTATGCATTCTCTCTACCATGCCATTAGCTTGGGGATGGTAGGCAGTCGTCTGGTGTAAGATGCATCCCATGTGGTTTTGAAACGATCAGATGAGAAGCAAGTGCCTCTGTCCGTGATGACCTCATTGGGAACACCATAATTGGATATCCATGCAGAGATAAAACCGTTAGTTACTTCGTCTGCAGAAATGGTGCCAAGAGGTAATGCCGCAGGCCACCGTGTAAATCTATCGATCATAGTTAGAAGGTAACTGAAACCTTGAACCTTCGTCAGATGAACTATGTCGATGTGGACGATGGCTAGGCGAGAAGTAGATCGAAAATGTTGCAACTTAGAACGAGTGTGTCGTGTGATCTTGTTTTTCTGACAAATAGCACACTCTGAGACCCATCGTTTAACATTCTGCCTAAGTCTGTGACCCCAGAAACGATCTGTAAGAAGTCGGACAGTCACTTGGCTTCCTGGGTGAGAAATTGAGTGAATTGAATCGAAAACTTTTCTCTGAAGGCTGGTCGGCAGAACTGGCTTGTTGGGCTGCGTGCCCGTGAAGTAAACAATTGGTAAGCCTTCCCACAGACGGCATATGAACTTGGTTGGGTGACGGGCTATTGATCTTTGAATGTGAATGTCACCGCGTTGTTCAGTTCGCAGGAGCGTTGGCGTTAGTGCAGGTTCACTGAGTGCCACGGAGTTGACAGTGAATGGTGACGGCGAAGGTGGTTGTAGAGAGACGTCTGGCCTGGACAGGGCATCTGCAATGAAGTTCTGTTTGCCCTTGACGTGAAAGACGTCAAATTGCCATTCGCTTAGACGAGAAAGCTGTCTTTCCACTCTGGCAGGGTACTTGGCGATAGATGAAGTTGCGTTTCGAAGTGCGCTAACTAGTGGTGCATGATCTGTGAAAACAACAAATCTGCTACTGCCAATGATGCTGATAAAATGGCGCACTGCGTCGTGGATGGCGAGAAGTTCTCGGCCGAAAGTGTCGTACCTCGTTTCTACTGGTTGGAGAGTACGCGAGTAGAAACTGATAGGCTTCCGAACTCCGTCGATCTCTTGTTCCAAAGTGGCTCCAATAGCGAATTCAGAAGCATCTGTCGTGAGTAGAAATGGCTTTTTGAAATCTGGATGCGTTAGCATTGTGGCATTTGCTAACCAGTTGATGGCAAGTCGAAGTAATTCATCGTCTTCGGATGACCAAGCAGTGATGGAATTCTTGCTAAGTCCTTTTCGGTTCCGCAGGTGCCTGCACAAAGGATAAAGTTGTTTTGAAAGGCCTGGAAGGAATTTGCGATAATAGTTTAGTACTCCCAGAATTTTCTGCAACTCGCTCACAGTCCTTGGTGACTTGATATTCTTGATTGAATTCGTCTTTGACGGCAGCGGTTGAATACCTTGGGCCTTGATACGATGCCCTAAGAAGTCGACGGATGAAGTTGCAATCTGCGTCTTGTCACAGTTGATCTTGAGTCCGTGGTTGGATAAACGTGAGAGGACATTTCGTAGATGTTCCGCATGAGATTCTAGATCTGGACTGAATACCATAATGTCATCGAGATATGACATATAATAAGCAGAGTCGTCGCGAAGTATGTTGTCTATGAATCTTTGAAATGTCTGAGTAGCACACTTAAGTCCAAAAGGCATGTAAAGATATTCAAAAAGCCAAATGGAGTGATGACTGCAGTTTTCTCGATATCCTCTGGTGCTACCGGTATGTGATGGTACGCTTGTCTGAGGTCAATCACTGAGAAGAAATTGCTGCCGTTGAGTTTTTCAAGTAAAGTGTTGATATTTGGAATAGGATATGCATCAGATTTTGTCACTGAATTTAGCTCACGGTAGTCTCCACAGGCTCTGTACGATCCGTTTTATTTAGAGACTAAGTGCAGTGGTGACGCCCATGAACTTTTCGATGGTCTGATGATTCCCTCTTCAAAAAGCCTTGAGAATTGCTCTTGGGCAGCTTTCAGCTTAGCAGGGGCCAGTGGTCACTTCTTGATTGCAATAGGTTGTCCTTTTGGGACGATATGATGCATTGTGTTGGAGACTCGTAGCTCTGACTTGTTAAGATCGAAAAGCGATTTGTATTTTCGAAGAGCTGCTGATATCTCTGCTGAATGATGCACTGGGGTTGGCTGAATGACCTGTAACTCCAAACGCTCGGAGGCAAGTGTCCAAAAGCTTTGTTCAAGTCTGGTGGAGGGGTCGATGATTTTTTGATTGGCAAGATCAACAATGAGCCGAAATTTTAGAAGGAAATCAAGGCCTATTATATTATGTGAGACCTTGGCAATGATGAAGTTGTGGGAAAATTCACGTCGTAGACCTATGTTGAGTGTGCGGTATTGGCAGCCATAAGTTGGTATGGGCTCGCCTGTAGCTGTTGCGAGAAGAACGCCTAGCGACATCTTGGCCATTGAATCACCTTTGAGAACTGAGACTGCCGCACCTGTGTCTACGATGAACTCTTCGCCAGTTTTGAAATCAAGAAGGTGCAGAAGTTCGTTGGGCTGTTTGGCCGGGTCATGCAAACAAGTAGGCTGGTGATTGCGACCGGCATTGTCTGTTTGGTTCTCTATGTGAAAATTCGGCGTGGACGAAAAGAGTCGACAGGGATGTCGGATTGTAGTTGGCTTCTTCCCTGTAGCGCCGTTGATACCGTTGATGTGCAGAAAGTACGGTCTTCTACTTCCTGCGCCAGACGTTTCCCGATACTGATGCACCCTTGTGCCTGCGGTCTGTTGTCCTTTCCGTCAGCTGTGGAAATTGACACTCATTCGAAAATTCTTCGGAACGACAAAGACAAACTTGGCAAGCATAAAAAACTTCTGGTGGTTATAACACCAGTTCTTTGGAGCATATTTATTAAAGGATTGCGGAGATCTCGATCGCCGCCTACCATTATAATTTGACTTGGAAACGAATTTTGGTCGAGCATTCACTTGATTTATCTCGGATTTGGTAATGGCGAATCCTTCTAGAACTTTGGCCATGTTCGCCACTGTTCTCTCTAAAGAAGAGATTCTATCATCTTGCGGGGGCGAAGAAAAGGATGATGGATTCACTTTGGGTTCTAAAACCCTATATTCTAACTCACATCTCTCAGATAAATCATCTATAGAGAGAGTGTTGGGGAGCTGTCTGGCAAAGAGTTTTAATGTTTGGGGAAGATTGTTAATAAAAACGACCTTAGCCTCATGGTCAGAAATGTTGGTTTTATACCAACGTTTCCGTAATTCCCTCAGTATTTCTATGGGGCCAAGATTTGGCATATCTAACTGCGCATATTTGTTTATTATCTGCTCAGTTTCCGTGGGTCCAAGCAAGGATTCTACCTCGTTTTGTAGGCCCAAAATGGGATTAGGTAGCTTCCTAATGGCCTCAAGCTTAGGATAAATCCGTCGCTGCAATTCAGAAGGTAGTTTAGCAAAACCCTTCGACAGTTTTTTATGACTGTCATAATCAGGAAACGGGGAGAAAGCGGAGTCTACGCGCATAAAATAAAGCTCACTATCTCCATCTCAAACAGGAACATCAATATATAAAATTGGACCTGACATTTTAACAATCTTACAGGATCTTAAAAGCATGAATTTATAAGCAATATGAAAACGTATAAATAAACTTTAACGAAACGCTTACCCACAAACAGCTTCCACAGTTGAATGAGCGCAGAACAAAAGCACGTTTTGTACGTAGGAAAGATGAACAGAGGCCCCGTCGGCCTTTGATGCCAATGTATTATTATTTTCCACAGTTGAATGAGCGCAGAACAGTACGTACGATGCCGTTTTGTACGTAGGAAAGATGAACAGAGGCTCCGTTTATTATTATTATACCCTCCAAAAAAAAATCACAAATCAATGAATATATACCCAACAGATTTCCCAGAAAACCACGATCAGGATAAAGAAAACACAAATGTCAATCTATTTATCCCAAATAGATGAAAAAGGAAGTCAATTTTATTTATACCAAAAAAATCAGAACAATAATCAATATCCTGGCGCGGTCGCCAAATTTGTAAACGCCCCGGCTTCAAGTAAATGCCGTACGACGTTACAAACTCGGTTAAGCAGCTCTGAATAGAGATTAGTTACTGATAGGGGGCCCTTAAGAGGGCCTGGTAATGCGTTCTCTTGAAGTCTTCAGAGTTTGAAGATGTCCTAGAGCCTTGGGTGGACTCTGGTTGAGTTGTCGCTCCCGTGGTTGAGCTGTAATCACGATGTGGATAGCGTCCTGCAGGTTCTGCACTTAATTGGCTCGTCTCTCCGGTATACCGCAACAAGATGAGTCACGGATGTAGTTAGTTGTTGGTGAAACTATCAAATCACCAGCGTAGGTATTGACAGCCGACAGAACGCACACGCGTGAAGCAGGTAGAATGCAAATGCCACAAGTTACTTGCATGGTAAATTACCGTGCTTAAATAGCATGTTCCTCAATCACATTCACAAATTCTATAGTTCAATGGATTATTATAATTAAATAAGTTAAAACCATCATCATCATCATTTCCATTCACACAAAAGTCAAGTGACTAATGTTTCACTGCCATATAACCATAAGGAGTGAAAAAAAGTATATAAGTGAATTTAGATAAATTATTATTGAGATTTACGAGAGAGGGAGAAGGGTAGAGAGAGAAGGAAAACCTTGCTACTATGAGTAACTTTATCAGGATAACTCACAGAAATGAGGCAAACTAAACCTCTCCACAACACCATTATGGCCAAGTTAGCATTCGGGCAAGGCGACATCAGCAACACAGCTTCCTTGCGGATTTCACCGTATCACGTCATAAACAAACTGAACCTCGCAGCTAACTTTGCCCTACTAAGAAAAGAAAGTTACGAAGATGATTCTACTATACATTTGCAACAAGATCGCCACTGAGCTCGATTCGCTGCCATATCGCTAAGGGTTTCTAACCAAGAACTGTGATGTGCACGAGGACCCCATCCCGGCAGACGAGTGGATCCTATACTACCCAATTTGGATGTAAGTGACTTTAATTGTTTCTGCCATGTAAAAATCTGCCCACCTTGTTTCTTACGCCAATTTGGTGCTGGATGAGAGAACAGAGCTCTATTGGGCAATCGGAATGAGGGCATACGCAAAACGTGACCGAGCCAACGAAGTTGATGGAGCCTTATTTGCTTTTCTAAAGACGAGCACTTATTGTCAGATCCAAAAATGCGTCTACGGATGTCAACGTTAGTTATTCGTTGTTGGTAACCAACATGTGCTATACTTCTCAAACAACGATGATCGAATGCCTGTAAGCGTCTCAGATCATCAACTCTAAGAGGCCAAGTTTCACTAGCGTATGGTAAGACTGCGCGTACAGATGCATTGTAAACACGACCTTTAAGGCAAAGTGAAATATTCGCGTTTCTCCATAAATGACGAAGGTTCGAGAAAGCTATTCTAGCTTTTGCGATCCGTCTTCTCACCTCGTCGGACATATTGCCTACGTTATTGATAGAGCTCCCAAGATATGTAAAACTGTCGACTATGTCAAAATCTTCAATCTGCAGTCGCAACGTTGGATTGAGTGGTGGGTGATCCTGTAACAGTATCTTACATTTCGAGGGTGCGAATTTCATACCGAAAGACGGAACAACGTTTGCTAACCTATTTAAGGTGGTCTGGGCAGCATGCTGATTGTCGAATAATAGTACGATATCGTCCGCATAGTCAAGATCGACTAGTTTATCTCCCGAGAGAACTTCAACTCCAGCGTCCTGAATGTGTGAGAGAGTTTTGTTCATAATAGCATTCATTACAAAATTAAACAAAAATGGGGAAAGTGGAAAACCTTGACGAACACCAATGCTGGTTGTAAAGTTATGCGTTAATTCGTTGTAAACCTTAACGCGACCAGAAGTTTTTGTGTAGAGAGCTCGTATAATATTAACAAATTTAGTGGTTACACCGCTTTTTGACAAGATATGGAATAAAACATTGCGATCCACCAAATCAAATGCACCCTTGAAGTCTAGAAAGACGACTATTGTGGGACGGTGATATAAATGTTAAAACCATAGCAAACAGTGGACTAATTATTTGTGATGTTTTTTTTTCAAGACTATTTTTATCAGTGACAATACTTACCTGTGACTTTATTTCTATTATCACATATTTTCAATTATTTACATGTATTCATCACCGTTCAGCCGTTTGTGAATTGATTATTACTTCTGTTGACAATATATCATTTTATTGCCATTGTAGAGGCTCCTAACCTATTCGTGTCTGAGAACCCCATAGATGCCAGATCGCTTGTAGTCCTAAAATTTACAGTAGAATCTGATATGCTTATATTTCCATTCGCATCTGCTAAATTCAAATCCGCAATATCTTGTATTATTTTACTTGTGTCCTTAAATTTAATATCAGCCTCCATGTCTGGTTAGTTTAATTATTAAATCGAAACTTAATGTTAGGAAATCAGAATGCGAAACCTGTCTCGCGCAAACTCCAAAACAAATAATCTGGAGGGAGATATACGTGAACAACAGAATAATCAAATTACCTGTTCCAGAACGTCCCTTCTATGTGTGCTTCAATAACAAAATGCACGACAGTTTTAGCAGAAATATATTGTGAATGTTTATCCGTTTTAATAAAGAAATAATGTGAAAATTGCAGCAGACCAAAAGATGATACAATCAGTTGAGGAACGTGACTCTCAAAAACTGAAAAAATGGCGCACAATTCAAAGTCAAGTATTTAAACAAAGAATGTTCTGGAAAATAGAAAAAAAATTCTTTTTAAACAAAATTCGTTAGAATCAGCCAGAGTGGTTTAAATTTATCAGTTAATGTTACTTTATATCTGGCGGAGGATTTATCTTCCTCCACACAGTCTAGAGCACGCACCGTTTTGTTTAACTGTGAATTGATAATTACTTGTGTATAAGACATTCAATTTTGTTGACAATATATCGTTTTGTTGCCGTCTAGAACACGGTCAATTTGGACTAACTGTGATTTTTTTCTTTGCAACATTGTGTGCAATATATGTTTGATTACTCGACTTAGCCTTTTCACATCAACCATCGGAAAAAGGTCGGGGACTAATCGTAAGCACGGATCTCAACAGCAGCTACCAGGTCCATGTAGGAAGGGTACCGCATTACGAACTAGATAGCTACCCCGCAAAACACCCCTACAATATGAAATTAGTATTAATTAAGTCAATTAATTTCCAATTTGTAGATTATGAGCAGAACGTAATGTAATAGAAATTTCACCAAAATATACTAAATTAAATGACAAGAAGTGCTGCCCTCAAACTAAGTCCTGGAAATAGGCTGTGCTGCAATTGAAAATGACATTTTTTAGAGCCTGGTGAGTAGTTTTAGCGTACATGTCTAATAAAAAATTACGAAAATTAAAAGCATATTTACAAAACAACAAATGAACATAAATTAAATCAAAATTCTAAATTCTGGGTACTCATCCGCTATAGCAGAGTAGTTTTTCTTGGTCCCACGCAAGCAGAAATAATATTAAAATAGTGCAATCTTCACGGATTGCCTAATGCGGATGCAATTATGAAGTTCTTTGTGTTCTGTTCTTTTGTCCGTGATGGAAGAGTTTGTGGAAGCCTTCTCATGTGATCTTTATTGTGCACAATAACAAAATGATATTCAGAAAAACAGGTTTTAACATAAGATATGCTGAGGGACATATTGATTCGTGCAGATAATATTCGCGGAAGAACCAAAAGACTGACAATCGTATGGATCTTGATAATAAACTACGCACGCATAATTGTCTAAATGCACCCGACCAGCTTAAATTAAATTTTAAATGCAAGCCAGATCTATAAAGAAAAGTAACGCAAAAGTAAAATAGCTTAAGTAAAAGCAGCATGATAAAAAATAGCAAATATTTTGCACTTAAAGAAGCAATTCATTACAAGCAGCACGTGATTATTCTATAATTAATTCAGATTGCGTGCTCAGATATCGTCTCATTACCAGATAAGGAAAATTGAGCATTGCTCTAGAATGTAATTTAAAAATGTTGAATATATATGCCTTTGATCTGTCACACATATTATGAGTCTATTTTGTGATATTAATATGCGCAGAATAGGTGTAATTTTGTTTGATTATGCAATATTCAAATTAACAATAATAAATTAATAATGAATGTTTGTACATAGAACCGCACATGCATTACGTCGGTTAAATGTGGTGTCGTAAAATTATGACAGGTTAACGATAAGCAAAATTAATTTTATAATATGATAAAGTTGTGCTCATATAACACTGGAAATATTGAGATGCATAGTTAATGTGTCTGTGACCATGTCATTGTGTACGTCCAAACCAAGCAACTGTCATTGATTCTTTTGCCAAAACACACTTAAAATATCGAACAACTGAGGGAAAATGTGTTCACTTGCGAAATTTATCAATTTATAAATGCCTGATTACATGAAGCCAGCTAATTAAATTAAAACTGGATATTTGATTAATTGATACATAATTATAACTTAAATTTCATATTTCGGTATATATGTTGAGGCCCCTAACCTATCCGTGTCTGTAAGCCCCATAGATGCCAGATCGCTGGAAGTCCTAAAATTCACAGTAGAATCTGATATGCTTATATTATTGCTAGTGTCATTTAAATTCAAGTCCGCTATGTCCTGCACTAACTTGCATGTGTCCTCATACTTAATATCGGTAACCATGATCAAATGTTTTAATAATTAAATTGACACTTACTTAATGGCAGTCGGAAGGTGAAAGTTGGAAAGCTATATATATTTCAGCAATAATCTGTTTTGGTGTGTACGTGACCCACAAATAAAACAATTATACCTGTTCCAAGGCTCCTCCTCAGTGCTATATTATATCAGAACACAAGGCAAGGATTGGAAGAGTTTATTGTATAATGTTGTAATCGTTTATTATGGAAAGAAATGTTAAAATGCAGCAGACCAAAGTTTCAATACCAGACCGGAAGCGAGATACTCAAAAACTGAAAATAGCGCACAATTTTAAAAATCAAGTCTTTAAACAAAGAATGTTCTGGAAAATAAAAAGAAAAATTCTTTTTAAATAAAGTTGTTACAATCAGCTATGGTGGTTTAAATTTATCATTCAAGGTCATTTTATATAAGGCGGAGGATTCAACATCCTCCACATATATTGATGAGGCGCGTGGAGAGACAAGGCCTTCATCACCAGTATCTATTCGAAGAATCTCAAAAAATTTAAAAAGTAAGAATCATTTAAGTATTATTAGAATAAATAATTTTGATGAATAAGAAAAAGAAACTGAAAAACGTGTGAGATTTTGTGAAGATATAGTATATCTAATAGAAATAAAAATTCGACGGGCACAAAGTAGCCTGCCAGAGTAGAGCGACAGTTTTCACGTGTAGACGAGTATTAATTTGCCATTTTTCACGTATGTGGCACACAAAATATCATTACAGACACGCTTTCAAATTTATAAATCTCACTAAAACCGCCTTTACATTCGTCATTTGTGGTCAACACTATGGTTATCAGTGAGCCCGTATTGACGTCATTATTCCTACAATCAGGACAATATCGCGACTCTCGTTTTCAGAAATCAGTAGCTGACAATATAAGTTAGTTCACCTGTATGCCCTGGAAGGGCTTACACAGTTTATATTTCATGTGTACGCGGTCCTAAAAAACTACACTACCTACCAGCCTACATAGGAAAGTTTGTCTCCATCCATTCCATGCCTTATTCAGTTCGTATTGTGATGCATGATCTGACTTGCTTACTATCTCTACTTGATATCGCCTGGCTGCTGGATGCTTTCCAAGCTCATTATCTTTAAGCACAGTTTTGCACGCGGTGTTATTTTTGCATATATTGCCGTCAGCCACACCAATTCTTTCTGTTATTCTGTCAGGAAATCGTTATCTCGTAATTTATTAATCACATTCATACAGTAGTCAGCTTCTTAGTGTTACCACAAATATTACCAACGAGACTGACCGTGGCCCTTAAAAGCGTTTACCATATTTGATTATGCTAATTTATTAGTTCACGTTCATTTTTCCAACACTCACTAACAAGACAGCATGTCATATATATCTGGGCTATGAGTATGTATAGACATCCGCCTCAGTTTAGATACTTTTCTTTTCACTGCAATTTGTGGAGGTCTATATCTCCCAATATAAAAATAAATGAGCAATATTCTTTTCAGCTTGAATTTTCCTTTGGATCTCTACACAAGTATTTTATGGATGACATTATTTTTAAAATAATTAAATAATTTCTGGAACATACTTTGTGCAAATGTTTCGTGTGTTTATGCGGTTTGTTCATACGTGTTTATTTTTTATTCATGTTTTTGTTCTGGTGCGCCGCCGTTACTTGTGTGAGTGAGGTCAACTCTCAGTCTTTTATTCATAATAAAGGTTATTTTTAATATATTTAATCTATGGGAAATTATGTTTTTCAATTATTGCCAAAATTAGGAAGCCAAGGAAGGCGGGTATTTCTATTTGTATGGGTTTTGCAGGTATATAATTGCAATCTAGGTCGATTGCAGATTTGGATGCGATCCAACAGCTTATTCTTTCGAATTTGCCATTTACAAAATTTGTTGTGGAAAGTGTTTCTTGTATCAATATGAGTGCCAGTCTCAAATAGGGCGAAGTTGATGCACGTGAATAATTTAGAGACGGTCTCTCTTTACTAGATTTGAATGTCATCCAAGGTGGACCTTTACTAGTACAATAATTATAAAGCATGTTCATTACACTCAAACGCCTACGTATATGGAGTCTGTGAGGTTCTTAATAAATTTTATAGTTGTAGAGGCTCCAACGCTACTAGTTAATAAGAATTCCATAGACGCCAAATGAGATGCAGTCTTAACATGTCTACATGAGTCTGATAAGTTGGTTTTCTCTTCCATGCCTACAATATCTTGAGCTAAATTATCAGTGTCCTCAAATTTAAGATTAGCCTCTATGTTAATCACACTTAAATATATATTTTATTAATCTAGTAATAGGCGAAGGACGTGTACTTCCTAAGCAACATTACACCCGAGTATATAACCTGAATATAGGTTAGACGCAAAAAACATAATTATTAAATTACCTGTCTCAGAACGTTCTCAATATACACAAATAAAAATACAAATTATTTGCAGGATTATATTGTGAAAATCAAGATTTGTAAAACCGTACTGAGAAATAAAATGCCAAATTCAGTTTTCTAGAAAAAGTCACGCCAGAACAGTTACAGAATACAGAAGCTAGGATTATGCACAATTCAAAAGTATCTATACTGCAAAGTATTTAAACAAAGAATGTTTTGAAAATTAAACGAATGTTTTCTTTTTTAATAATATTCGTTTTAATCAGCCATGGTGGTTTAAATTTAGCAATTATTGTTACTTAAATTTGTCGTAGGAAATATCTATCTCTACGTAGGACACGATCCTTTGTGGAGGAAGATATTTTGTAAACGCCTCGGCTGGAAGTAAGTGCCGTGCGACGTTACTGAGAAGACAAGACTGGTTCAAGAGAGAAATGTTGTGGGTGGCCATTAATAGGGCTATTATGGCGTTCACCGGCAAATGTCGTGAAACATTATGAATGTTGCAGTAGCGATAGTATCTAGAGGTACTTCTAAACACTTGCTCTGTTTTCCGTTTTGTTGTCTGGTGCTCCTTTTGTGTGGGCGCGCCGGAACAATTAGAATTGTCAAAACCTTAGAATTGTCTTGTTGAAGATCTGCGTCAACATCATGGTGGCCGGCACACGTTGAAATATGATTAAAAGATGATGGATTACGTATGACTAGTTGTGCAGGAAAAATGTTGGCGTGACTGAAGACAAAGCGACGCGAGGACACAGTTTGGTAAATGAATTACAGAAGTCGGCGTAGATAGACAGTCAAACGACAGTAATCATACGTGGCGAGCAAAGCAGAAGTGGATTGCGTGGTAATATAGATATGTAGTCACACGCCATTGGTCAACGTAACTTCTGCGCATTTTAATTGTTTCAGCGTATTTAAATCTGAATTTCATTTTGGCTATATTTCAGCGAATTAATTTGAGACGTTATCTCACTTTACTCTCCTAGAAAAAGAAAAAATAAAAGAACAAATATTCCTCTCAGCGAGGCTTGATTAGTAATGTAGGGCTGATTTCAAACCCAGTTAAGAAACTGTTTATTATTCGGCCCATACTTAACCAAAAATTTATAGTAATGCTGGACTGGTACGTACTTGTTAATTGCTTCAACAATGATATGATGCCAAAATAAACAAGCAACTACTACAGATTGTTAGCTGAAGTGGCCCGTCATACCGCGTGAAGCGAAAAAGAGCAGTGTGATATGTTTTTGGAGCCGCAGCAAAGTGGATTTCAACTGGCTTTGTCAGATTTAAGTTGTAACCTGGGAAGGCTGGATCATTGTCAATGAGAGTTCGAATACAATTAAAGGAGCTAGTATGTGCTCGTCGTTGTGGTCATGATATTCGTAGTGAGTGTGTTCTGTGTAACTGATGAAGTTTCTATATGCATGGTAATGGCCTATACCATAATGTGAAGACTGTGACTGCTTAGTGTTGGTAGACAAGACGTTAACTCTAAGTAGCTGGCCATACCATAATAGACAGTATGAGCTCAGGTGTGAGCCATATGTCGCAAAAGTACGATGTAAAAATATATACGAGAATCAAATTATAAAGACAAAAGTGTACTAGAACATTGCCTCAGAGATGGCATAATACCGAAGAACTGTTAAAAAATGACACACATTTGCTAGCTACAAACAGTTGGTTATACCATGTGAGACAATCGAGTGTGAGAAAAGTGATGAATTATGTAGATCCATTATGATCACGTCACGTGGAATTAGGCGCGTGTTGCGCAAAAATTTAACATTTGATACGTAGAGTTACAAAAATTAAATTAAAATAAATCACCAGTTACACGTTACGCAAAGCAATCTATTTTTAGGTTGATAATGTTGGCATGTAGATCCTGAAACGGATGTGGAAGGTTGTATAACGCCAGGATCAGGCAGTTTGATAAAAGGTTTGAACCTGTCTATGCTTACCGATGTAGGTGTCGCACCTTGCTAGGTGATGAAATATTTCGACTGTCTGAATAAAATCGGGTAAGGAACGCGAAACTTTGTTTGTAATAGGGCAACAGCAATGTCATTTCGAACAAGTGCTCTCTTGCAGCTGTGGAGGTGCGAGTAAACGAAGGCAAGCCGAGGAGTATGTCTCGGCTGCTGTTCAGACATGTTACCGAAATGAAGTCGAAGGCGAGAAGCTTTGACTCTGCGGGTAGTAAACATGAGAGCAGACTAGGCAGGCATAGGTCTATGTCATAAAAGAGTTGTAACACAGACGTTTTAATAGATTCACGTACACAGGAGCACATAGTAAGTAGGACTAAAATGTAATGCATCGATCAGTTGCTACTAATGGACGAGGATTCTAAAGTTGCTTTGAGTTCCGTATGCACTTTTCCTAAAATGCCGTCAGATTGATGGTGGTAGGCAGTCGTCTGGCGTAAGGTGCATCTCATGAACCACATGGTAGTTTTGAAATGATCAGATGAGAAGCAAGTGCCTCTATCACTAATTACCTCGTTGGGAACACCATAATGTGCTATCCTTGCGGAGGTAAAGCCATTAATAACTTCATCAGCAGATACGGTGCCAAGAGGTAAAGCCTCAGGCCATTGGTTAAATCTATCAATCATATTTATTATGTAGCTAAAAAATTTATCTAGTATCAGATAAACTATGTCGATGTGGATTATGGCTAGGCGTGAATTAGTTGGGAAATGTTCCAACTTAGAATGAATGTGCCGGGTTGTCATTTTTTCTGGCATGTAGCACACTCAAAAACCCATCGCATAGCGTTTTTCATGAACCTATGGCTCTAAGAATTTTGGTAGTTGCTCTACTCTCGAGGTGAGAAATTGAGTGAATGGAGTCGAAAACTTTTTTCTGAAGGCTAGTTGGCAGAACTGGTTTTTTGGGTTGCGTACCCGTGAATTAAACATTGGTCAAGCCATCCCAGAGTCGGCATACGAACTTGGAGGGGTGAGGAGCTACTGATATTTGAATATGAGTGTCACCGCTCTGTTCTGTTGGCAGTAGGGATAGCGTTAGAGCAGGTTCACTGAGAGTCACGGATTTGACTATGAATGGCGAATGGCGAAGGTGGTTTTAGCGAAACGTCTGGCCTGGAAAGTGCGTCTGCAATAATATTTTGTTCACTCTTAACCTAAAAGATGTCGAATTGCCATTAACTCAGACGTGACAGATGTCTTTATACTCTGACCGGGCACTTTGCGACAGTTGAAGTCACGTTTCAAAATATGCTAAATAATGGATTATGATCTGTCCAAACAACAAATCTGTTGCTGAAAATGATGCTGGATGATGAGGAGTTCTCGATTGAAATTGTATTTTTCTGGTTTCTACTGGTTGCTGAGTACGCAAGTAGAAACTGATATGCTTCCGAACTCCGTCGATCTCTTGTTCTAAAATGGCCCCAATAGCAAACTCAGAGGCATCTGTTGTGAGTAGAAATGTTCGTTGGAAATCAAAATGAATTAGGTTTGTGTCATTTGCTAAAGAGTTGGTGGCGAGACGGGGTAATTCATCGCCTTCAGGTGACCAAGAAATAATTGAGTTTCTGATTAGTCGTTTTCGATTCCCAGGTGCCTACATAATGACTATAGTTGTTTTAATAGGCTTAGGAGGAAATGGTGATAGTAGTTTAGAACATCCAAAATTTTCTGTAGCTCATTTAAAGACATTGTTGACTTAATATTCATGATGAAATTTGCCTTAGACTACAAATATTGTAGACTTTGTAGGGTAATACAATGACCTAGAAGATCTAGAGATTTATTTGCCATCTGCGTCTTGTCACAATTGATCTTGAGTTCGGGATTGGATAAGTGTGAAAGAACATTTCTTAAATGCTCGACGTGAGATTCTAGGTCTGGATTGAATACCATTATGTCAATGATAAATGAAATACTGTAAGCGGCATCGTCTCGGAGTTTGTCGTATATGCACTTTTGAGACCATTTGAGACCAAAATGCATGTACAGGTATTCAAAAATTCCAAATGGAGTGATGACCGCAGTTTTTTCTATATTTTCTGGTGCTGCCGGATTGTGGCTTGTCTGAGGTCAATCACTGAAAAGTAATTTCTACTGCTGAGTTTTTCAAGCAGGGTGTTTATATTGGGAATAATTTATGCATAAAATTCGGTCACAGAATTTAATTTGCGATAATCTCCACAGGCTCTGTACGATCTGTTTGATTTGGAGACCAAGCGCAATGATGACGCTCATAAACTTTTCAATGGTCTTATAATTCCCTCTTTCAATAGCCTTGAAAACTCCTCTTGGACAACTCTCAATTTAGCAGGAGGTAGCGGACCCTTTTTGAGTGCGATAAGTTGTCCTGTTGTGACGATGTGGTGCGTCGTGTTGGAGACTCTTAGCTGTGAATAGCTGAGATTTGACAACAACTTGTGTTATCGAAGAGCTGCTAATATCTCTGTTGAATGATGCACTCGTGTTCGCTGAATGACCTGTAACACCAAACGTTCAGAAGCAAGTAGAGGGGTCAATGATCTTTTGATTAGCAAGATTAAAAACGAGCTGATATATTTACAGAAAATGAAGGCCTATTATGCTATGCAAGACCTTGGCGACGATGAAAATATGAGAAAATTAATATCGTAAACTTATAATGAGAGTACGATGCAAGTAAACATATGTAGGAATGGGCTCTCCCGTAGCTGTTGCTAGTAGAACGCCTAGAGAAATTTCGCCCATAGAATCACCCTTGAAAATTAAATCTGCTGCACCTGTGTCCACAATGAATTCTTCTCCATTTTTGAAATCTAGAAGATGCAGAAGTTCATCAGGTTGGTTGGCCGGGTCATATGGACAAATAGGCTGGTCATTGCGAATGACATTATCAGTTTCGCTGTCTATGTAGCATATCCTGCGTGGACGAAAAGAATCCACATAAACTGCAGCTATAAGCGTTTGGAAATTTGTGCGTAAGGAATAGAAAATATTGTCATGTTGTTGACTGTGGTAATCTAACGAAGGAAACTGGCATCCGTTTAGTAAATTCTCCGAACAATAAAGGCAATTTCAACAATTCTAAAAGTACTTATGGTGATTAGAAAGCGATTTTTTGGAGAATATCGATTGGATAACCAAGGTGGTCTTGATTGTCGTGTACACTGATTTAGACAGTGTTGATTCGCGGTTTTATTAGCATTTATCCTGTCTATGACGATTCTTTCAAGGATTTTACTCAAATCTCAAATAGATCTCTCCAAAGTAGATAGCCTAATGTCATCAGATTTGAGACCGGCGGATGAACTCTAAGCTAGCTTATAATTCAAGATATTCATGTTTTGCAGTGACTAAGAGGACATTAAAATGCAGAAAGAGACTTAAATGTATATAGAAAAATTTTTGTAAACATACGTGCCCTGTAAAAATTACAATCCATTACTTAAGATCTTACCAAAATCTGCTTCCACTGTTTGAAAACAAATTGAACGCAGAATTTGGTACAAGCACGAGGCGAGAAAAGTTTTTTAGTGATTAAATCACAGAGGACTTTGGCCAGAAAAATTAACAAACAAGATTGATCCGGTGTCGAAAAACATGATGTTAGATGTACTACCATAGATTTTAATTTACATCCCAAATTCCAATCAAAATACAAATTTATTCGGTTCATTTCTTTTGCAGCGATTTGTATTATCAAATCAAGTTTTAACAGCCGTACTATTCTCCGAACCTTGGCGCGGTCGCCAATATGTAAACGCCCCGGCTGCAAGTAAGTGCCGTGCGAAGTTACTAAGAAGTCAAGACTGATTTATAGAGCAGAAGCTGTTGGTGGTCCTTAACACGGCCAGAAAAGCGTTCACTGGTAAATGCCGTGAAAGTTTATGAATGTTACAGAGGCGATAGCGTCTTGAATCAATGCTAAACACTTTCTCTGTTTTCCAGTTCGTTGGCTGGTGTTCTTTTCGTGTAGATACATGTAGCGAGCAAATTATTCTCTTTCTCGAAAATCTACAAAATTTATAATCAATTGCCGAAGGGGCTTAGAGAAATGCCTCCATCTAAAATGTCTATTAAATCTATATCTACTGAACTTGAAAAAGTCTGCAATCCTGCTGATATCTTTTATTTTTTTGATTATGATAATACTTTCTCATGGTTGAATAAGAGACAAGGATAATTGCTATCGGAAACAGATTTTATTGAGATTTTATTTCCAAGTTTTGTATTATTATAATTGAAATGTTATGCACTAGATCTTTAAATTAGTTAACATTACATACAATCAATTGCTAGTCATGGTTCTCAATTTTTGCATAATGTTACACTCGAATTATACCTTAATTGTTCCTAATTTGGTGATGTATATATTATTCTTTTCAGTCGAACTTTCTGATATTGACATATTGTATTGTACAACTAGTGAGATATACCTATCTACACGAGATGAATTGCACAAATATTGTGATGTGATAATTATTTTAATATATATTGTACAATTTCCAATTTTATTATTTGATGGAATATGTGTGGTTTGAATCCAAATAAAGATATTCTATTCTATTCTAAAAAAGTTGTCGAAGCCAGATATGTGAGTTAATATTCGAAAGCTTAGAATTGTCTTGATGAAGATCTGTGGCAAGATTGTGGTGTTTGGCACACACAGAATTCACATTAATAGATGGTTCAGTAGGTATGACTAGTTGTGCAGCAATATGATTAGCGTGACTGAAGACTAAGCATCGAGATTGCACAACGTGGTAAACAAAGGTCCATAAGTCAGCGTAGGTAGACAATCAAGTGGAGAGAGCTACAGCAATGACACGTAGCGAGCTGAGCAGAAGTGTGTCGCGTGATAATTGCATCGAGTTTATATAGATATGCAGTCGCACGCCATTATTCAACGACTATTTTGCGCTTTTTAATTGGTTCAGCGTATTGCAATTTGAATTTGATTTTGGCAATATTACGGTGAATTAATCTTAGCTGTTACAATTTCCTCTGACAAATTGTGTTCATTTAATAGCTTTTTCGGATTTTTTATTATTACGTTTTCAAGGATATTGTTTACATATTTGTTTACATATTTGTTTACTTAACAACATGAAAAATTTCCAATGCAGATGTTTTTTTTACTTAGGCCACTTCAATTTCCTAATTATTTGTTTATTTCGTAAAATTGGTAGAGAGTTTACAAAATCGATTCTTTTGACGGCTTCTGTTAAAACTGTCAAAGTTTGTGTATATATTAGGTCGCTTTATTTAGTTTTGAACATTATAATACACGATATATAACATCATTGTAATTTATTTGAACATGTGACCTTGAAAAGATGATAACGTGTTTATATACTCTTCTTTAATGTGCGCAAGATTAAAACACACGATGCCAAAAGATATGCGATGTGAACCTTTGCAAAATGTTCAGCTACAGCGTCTCATTGAACACAAATATAGTGCATGTGGTACTTCCTTATTTGAACCTGTCTTTCAAAAATTTTGGAATTCGGCGGTTGTGTTTGTTCCTGATTGTATAGCTCCTAATGCATTAACTATTTCCGGATTTGCATTAAATTTGTTAAGTGTGGTGTTCTTGAGTTTTTACTGTTTTGACGCTAGATCTGAGGTGAATGTATAATTTGTTTTATTTATTTAGATCCCGCCATTATTTTTGGTATTCTCTGCATTTAGTGTTTTTGTTTATCAAACACTTGATGCCCTTGATGGTAAGCATGCTAGGAGGACCAATTCTTCATCGCCTTTAGGAGAATTATTTGATCATGGATGTGATGCTATTTCAATGTGTAAGTTATTTTAACTTTATGTAGTGTTTATTCCTTTGTCTCTCTTTATGACACTGAAAATGGGCGAATATCCCGTCATCATGTTCGTGCAATTCTTCTTTTTAATTTCACAATTCTATGTGGCTCAATGGGAAGCATATGTTACAGGTACACTACGATTTGGAAAGTATGGTTTTATTTTTTATTAAGCCAGAATTGATGTGACAGAAGGTGAGGTTCTTGCAATATTTGTTTACTTATCTTCTGCTATCTTTGGGCAGTCAATTTGGCAAGCTAAGGTGAGGCTGTTTGTATAACCTTTTAGATTCCGATAATTAATATGGACATTAGAGTTGTACAGTTTTTAATCTTTACCATATACACAATATCGACATGTTATAATTTTGCTAACACTGTTTTGGAAGGTGGATCTGGTAAAGCAGGTACAACGGTTGCTGTAAGTAAAACAGTTTTCAATTCGAAATTTGTTTATTCCATGCAACATTTAAAAATATTATACTCCATAGCTTTTTCCGTCATTACGTTTGTCTAGTTTAAATGCTATAGAGTAAAGATACTACTTTGTTTCATAACAAACTTGTTTATTTTGCAAAATTGTTTTATATACATGTAATTAAACTTCTATATTGGGATATTTTTAAATTTTCAGTAATATTTTTATTAGTATACATTTCGATATCGTCTAAACTAACCATTCAAGTTTTATCCATTAATTTTTTTTCTGTAAACGTGTTGTGTTCGTTAAGGTGTTATCTAACGATGATTATGGTTTCTAATACTGTGACAGAAATGTTGACATCCTAGATGTGGGGAAACATTGAATATTGGCAGTCGACCTGTGTTAGCTGTCTGCCATATGAATATTTTCCAAAATATGCACATTAAGTAAATATTCTTATTGTTGTGCTTGGGAGTTAACAATGCATTCTGCGCGACAATTTTATTATAAAAGTGGGCAAACATCAATAACTGATGCCTTACTACTGAGCAATAGTAAATGATCATTGTTACGTGTTAACTGTCGAGAACCACTTAGTCACTAATTCCTTGTGCGATAGAATAACAATATAAACATGTGACACTTTAGAAAGTATTGTGTATTCAGTTCCGTTGTAATATTTTAGCCATTTTAAATCATATCACTTAAATGTTGAACGGCGATATGCCTGTCGCCGTTAAAGTATTTGCTTCTAAATAAAGAATGATAGTCACTTAGCTACAAGAAACCTGCGCGGTCTCCTCATTTGATACAGTATGGAAAAAACAGCACCCTATTAATTATATCACCACCATTCTTAAATATGGTCTGAATCAGATCATCGGAGCTTGCATCTTTGCTATGTTTACGAGATGAGATTATATTCCTTCTTCCTAGTTATGATAATTATTCGAAATTAGTGTTCCGCATTGCGGATTTAGGGAATGGAACTTATGCGGATACAAAGGAATACTATTCAATGAACTGTGTTCAGCTCACTTTCTAGATGATAAAATTTATCAGTTATTGGATCATTGTCGAAATCATTTGATCTTTTGATGACTTAATTTTATTGGATCTATTACCGCGAATAATTTGGAACAGGAATCTTTTAGGCACTTCTATCCCCAAGATCGAATTTTCGATTGATTTAGTTGGCGAGTTACAGCTTTACGAGTATTATTATGAGCCTAACTAGCTGTAATTTAAACTCAATATTTTGCGGTGAACGATTAAAGAGAGAAAGATAGAGATAGCCTGGACAACTAACGTTTTCAAAAAACTAATCGTAAGCACAATGCGAAGTTAATCAACTTTTGGAAATAATTGCATAAGAATATTTGCTGATATGACTAAAATACTTCATTACATATATATCTAAATATAATATCGTAAAACCTTTATATATATATATATATATATATATATATATATAATATAAAATAGAGAGAGAGAAAAAGGACCATTGATAATTATTAAATATGAATAATTTCTATTCTTATTATATATTTATTTATTACGTTAGTCACACCTTATATCAATATATAAAATACATGTCAATATGTATAAAAACATATATATGAATATAAGCAACAGTATGAGACCAACATCCCTAATCCTATATATATATATATATATATATATATATATATATATATATATATATATATATATGTTTGCCTATTTCAAATTATTATTTTATTCTTTTCTTACTGTTTTTTTTATTTACCAATTAATCAAATTGTATATTTATTTATTCACACCTTATATAAATATATAAAATACATATAAATATGTATAAAAACATATATATATAAATATAAGCAACAGTGTGAGTCATATATATATATATATATATATATATATATATATATATATATATATATATATATCAGTTCAAATTTACGTTTGTTTAGTTTCTTAATCGATATTTTTATTAAATGTAAACAAAGCTCATGCTTAAGAGTATTTCCTACTTTATCCAAAACGAAAGAAAGTTTAAATCTAAAACATTTCGGTATAACATTAAATTTTAAACATTTATTAAGGAACGAGGTATTTTCCACTTGCCTTACAATCTGCATCTTCTTCCGCTTGTACTGATTCATAAGTGTGACCACTGTCGCATCATATTTCATCCTCAAATAGGATTTAAACTCAATATTTTGCGGTGTGTAAGCATTCAGATTATCAATGCCGCGTTTTGCGTACGCGGGTAGTAGCTGTACACGGGCAGTTACACAAAGATCCGATTTGTCACTATTTCCAATTTTGTTTTGTCTTTGATCGGGTTGACTCATTTTTACTTCAATTGGAAATGCGGTTCTATCATATCTTTGTTTACTGGCGACGTTTCGGTGCCTACTTTCCAGCACCATCATCAGGCAACACAACACTGATCACAATAGCAGATTTAAGCAAATGTGGTAACCTCGTTCCAAAACCATTCTATTTATATATATTTGACTCAACACTATTTTAATCATAGGATTTGTCTCAGTAACTAAACTCAATATATAACTTGTTATAATTAGTAGACCAATCATTACCTCACCTATACCTCATCTCATCTCGTATGCAGAATATTTTAGGGGAGAGAGACAGTATCGAACCTTTTGTTATTTGTTATAACGGTATTGCTACTATGTCACGGTAATCAAAATTTTAAAAAATGCTAAAACTAAAACCTTGATTATCATATACTGTATTTTATTTAAAGCCGGGAACTCTAATGTATACAATGGTGTAGGTATTGCGCACATAGCAACACAACTAGTTCAAATATGGCAGCAGCAAGTAACCTAAAAAGAGAAGAGTAGAACCCCTCGAGACATCAGGAGTATATGCGATACCTTGCAAAGAATGTAATCTCAGGTATATAGGCGAAACCATGCGACCTATAAAGGTTCGTAGAGGTGAACATAAGACAGCCTGCAAATATGGACACATTCAAAGATCAGACCTAGCTAGGCATTCGAAGGAAACGGGTCATGAAATAGACTGGGAAGGATGTAAACGCATCGCGTTATGCAACCGCAACAGATTAACTAGACTAATTAGAGAGTCAATTGAAATAAAATCAGGAAAAGGTGTAATGAATGTAACATCGGTAGAAAAATCATTGGGCCCAATATTTAATGAAGCATTTTCTATGGTCAGAAAACGTGAGGCTGCGGAACATGAATTAAGTGGGAACCTAAGTAAAAAACCTCGCTTATAGAAAACTAATTGCGAATGATCTGTACCAATATCAATTTCCTATATACTTATTTTTCTCAATAAAAATGTTCCAAAAGACGGTATACCGATTTAGCAAGGGTTAGTAGATAGAACATTAGATAAGACACATTTGACTTACATTGTCGCTTATATTTTCTATATTTATGTAAGGTAGGAATATCTTAATAAATGTATAATACGTTAGTCATAGAGAAGATATTCATGGTTAATAGCTACCATGTATCCTTTTAAGAGGAAACCAAAATGTGATAGATAGACGGATATATAGATAGGCCTATGGGTAGATTGATAGGTTTATTCTATACACATAATATATATATATATATATATATATATATATATATATATATATATATGACTCACACTGTTGCTTATATTTATATATATATGTTTTTATACATATTTATATGTATTTTATATATTTATATAAGGTGTGAATAAATAAATATACAATTTGATTAATTGGTAAATAAAAAAAACAGTAAGAAAAGAATAAAATAATAATTTGAAATAGGCAAACATATATATATATATATATATATATATATAGGATTAGGGATGTTGGTCTCATACTGTTGCTTATATTCATATATATGTTTTTATACATATTGACATGTATTTTATATATTGATATAAGGTGTGACTAACGTAATAAATAAATATATAATAAGAATAGAAATTATTCATATTTAATAATTATCAGTGGTCCTTTTTCTCTCTCTCTATTTATATATATATATATATATATATATATATAAAGGTTTTACGATATTATATTTAGATATATGTGTAATGAAGTATTTTAGTCATATCAGCAAATATTCTTATGCAATTATTTCCAAAAGTTGATTAACTTCGCATTGTGCTTACGATTAGTTTTTTGAAAAACGTTAGTTGTCCAGGCTATCTCTATCTTTCTCTCTTTAATCGTTCACCTAAGCGTCGATATAACATTCACTCTCCATCCATCTACGTTACTTGCTGCTCCATATTTGAACTAGTTTGTTGCTATGTGCGCAATACCTCACACACCATTGTATACATTAGAGTTCCCGGCTTTAAATAAAATACAGTATATGATAATCAAGGTTTTAGTTTTAGCATTTTTTAAAATTTTGATTACCGTGACATAGTAGCAATACCGTTATAACAAATAACAAAAGGTTCGATACTGTCTCTCTCCCCTAAAATATTCTGCATACGAGATGAGATGAGGTATAGGTGAGGTAATGATTGGTCTACTAATTATAACAAGTTATATATTGAGTTTAGTTACTGAGACAAATCCTATGATTAAAATAGTGTTGAGTCAAATATATATAAATAGAATGGTTTTGGAACGAGGTTACCACATTTGCTTAAATCTGCTATTGTGATCAGTGTTGTGTTGCCTGATGATGGTGCTGGAAAGTAGGCACCGAAACGTCGCCAGTAAACAAAGATATGATAGAACCGCATTTCCAATTGAAGTAAAAATGAGTCAACCCGATCAAAGACAAAACAAAATTGGAAATAGTGACAAATCGGATCTTTGTGTAACTGCCCGTTACAGCTGCTTCAATTTGTCGCTTAATTGGAGATTCAATGATTAGTTCTGTATGAGCCTACAAACCCACACACAGTAGTACCTGAATTTTACTTAGCAAATCCTTTCTTCACCAGCAGTAAGTTAGAATTTTTGACATCAAGACCAATTAACATCGATTTTAGGCATGTTTCGTATTTTTTATGCAAAGACACCTGTTCGAGTTTTCTTATATCTATTGGGGATAATATCGTTCGATTATCCTACATTCCTCACCCAAATATATAGTGGTTAAAGGGCGTAATACCGGCTCGTACTGATGAGTCGCCAGTAAGCACGAAACGAATGTGCATGAGATTATATTATCTGTTAATGCTGTCTTTCGTTTATCCTTCTGGTCACAAATGAATTACTTTGTTACTAGGTTCGCAACACCTAATACATACTTGCATATATATTAGTTCTCCACACCAAACAGTATTTAGTTCATCCAGTAAACCGGTTTCGTCCTTATTGGGAACTCTTCAAGTACTGTCCATGTAACGTGGTATCTGTTCGATAATGTCAGATTGGGGATGGTTAGTTGGAACTTTGGCCAAATGGATGCTATAAAGGCTCTACCTAAAGGAAAGGCTAACCAAGACAGGGTGGCAGGGAACTCAGTGGTTAGAGCACCAGATTCCGAAGCAGACGTGCCCAGGTTCGAATCCTGTCCGCGGCAAATTCTGGCCAGTACATGATGAGTTCCCAATAAGGATGAAACCGGTCTACTGAATGGATTGCCTTTTCTACACTATACAATTCTTAGTTTATACTGACAAATGTGTGTACATAATGGGTCAAGTATTTATATAAAGATCGCAAACTTGATTGTTATCACCGCCCGCGCAACCAATGTTCGTTTAATTACCTAGATTAAGTTCTTCGTCTCCTAAATCGGAAACTTTGGCATTCACCCACCGCTCACTCGAACAATGATACTGCAGAAATTCTGGACATAGATGACAGATTTGAATATCTTGGCAGCTCTATCAATAACACAGGCAATATGTCAATATAAGAATTGCGTAAACTTGAATATCTTTCTCCCATTTTCAACTTTTATGGAGAAATGCGAGTGTATCACTCTTTACTCTAAAGGTTGTGTTTTAATGCGTCTGTATGTGCAGTTTTATTATATTCTAGTGAGATTTGATGATTTTTGTATCAACCAACAAGTGCTTCTTGTCATAAAAATACAAGGCTCCATCAACTGCGTTGTGTCGGTCACGTTTTGTGTGTCATTAATTCGATTGCCTAGTATAGTATTATTCTCACACCCATCGCCATATTGAAGCAAGAAACAGAAAGTGAACAGTGTTTACCAAGACAGAAACTGTTAAATTATCCGTAAAAAATTGGTAGTATTTGCGCATCTTAGTAATTATTTGGGAAATCTGCGCGTTATGGAATCGAGTCCATATTTGGTTGTTTTTGGCGTGATGCAGTAAAATCTACGAGGAATCTAATTTGCCTGTTGTCTGTCAAAGGTTTCTTTTAATTTTTTTTTTGTTATATGGCATTGAAAGATTAGTTACTAATGACTTCTGTATTGTTGATTGGGTGATGAAATTCCTATATTGGAAACATATTTTACGTATTTAAAAGGTAAGATCCTATTAAATATTGTTATTACATGTGATAAAATTTTTAAATTTAGATGCAAATTAGCAAAGTAATTGAAATTGAAAGGCCTAGCGTTAAATTAAATGATATCTGAGCATTTTTGAATGATCTATATGACTTTTTGAATGAACTTTGTCGGTTTACGAAAATGATTATTCCCACTACTGTCATAGCGTGGTTCCTATATATAGGTTGAAAAATTCTCTTTATAATGAAATGCATGATATGGTCAAGATTATAATTAATTCATCGAAGAAGAAACTGACTTAGATACAAAGTAAGGCTGTTACTTATAGGAATAAAATTATATGATAACTTAAGCAGAGTTTGAATCATTTTGCAATGCGTTAATTGATTTATTGGCGAATAAGGATGACAGCCAACGATGGTTTAAAGTGAAGCTTGTCAATGTCTACCACCGTTATCAAAATTTGACACGATCGGCGAAATATTTCTTGAATAAAGCACACAGTGGCTTGAGCCTGTAGTGTATTCTTTCATGAGACAAAAGTTTGCTTGGCTATCATGAATCATGACGGGCATTTTTAAGGTGAATGGCTTGACAACTGGTCCGCAATTTGAAATTGAAATAAAAGGGAATGCAACACAGTAAACTGAGAGGGACATTTTGTCTTAGTTTTCCTATTTTATATGAGAGGGGGAGATAACATATGACGAACTCAAATAACTAAGATTACTTGGTATACATACACTTAGATTGCATGCTTTACCGAAGATGCGCAAATCTGTTTTCGTCACAAATATGCCAACGCGTGAATTCACTCAATGGCTGACAGACCTGTTGAAGTTTAATTTGAATAATACATACATTATTCTGTCTGTATTGGAATCGTTGGAAGCTATTCTGCTTCATCACTGGCTTACATTTTGGATTATGATATTTTTTAACGTGTAGAAAATATTTCTTATTGTTAAATGTTATCAATTTTATTCTCCCATTTCAATTGTCTTTATTATTTTTACGTATGCCTGATTTAGGATTAGCCTCGGTATTTCTATTTCATCCGCGAATAGCAAATCCAACTTACTCTAGCATGTTTTACCACTTAACAAACCAACATCAACCACATACTTATCGAAATTAATTGATTTATCGATTAACATGATTGCAAGTTGCCAGGAGTCTAGATACAAAAAATTAAAAAAAAGTTTATTGGCTAGAGAAATTAACTTAATAATTTAGTAAATCCTTGAAGCTTGCTCACGATTTAGTATTGTTTTACATACATAAATTTGGTAAATTTAAATGGATTTAGAGGGATGTTAGATATTTATGTTGGTGCAATCTTGACATGAATGACTTGTCTAAATATGATTGACTAATTGACATTATAAGTTTTCAATCGACCCACTTATGTTATTTTATGGCAGTTAAACATTAGTCACTTTTGGGTTCTGTATAGCTCTGCATGATCATGATCTTTATGAACTACTGTAACTTAAGAAAAAGAAGATCTAAACATAAAAGAATACAGTAATATATTTCTAAATAGGTTTAGGTTGATGTATATATAGGTAAAAGAACACCAAAATTGGTTAAATGTTGATGTACATTGCGCAGCGCTATCCTTGCTTTTTGTTTTTATTCCGCCTTTTTCTTGTGCGGGTCAATTGATAGCAATCGTAGGTCGGTAAGATCATGAATCCTTTACATTTCCAGGTGCACCGATTTTATTTGGCCTTGATTGACGGGTTCTCACCTGTTCTTTCATTCTGAAGCCGTCCATCAGCTGCTTGTCTGAAAATGTCGATGTTAAATAAAATTCGTTTAAAAATAGAGCTTTCACGTTTGAATTTGCACGAATAACCTAATTTGATATATTTTAATTCTACGACTACATTTAAAGACGACAGAAAAAACAAAATTATACGCCGACATTAAAAATTCTACGAATTAAGTAATAACGTACTTGACACATTACTAGCGTAAAAAGGCTAAATTGAACCTCCAGTGCTTACTTGTATTATATATTTTCGATATTAAATTTTGCATTTAATTCCAATGAATCATTCATAGCGTGCATCGTAATTAGATGTTTTTTACTAACTGTCTACTTGATGTTTTTAAATAGAAATACATTTTTGTATACTTTATTGAGGAACGTTTATCTTTATTTTGTATTTAGAATACCAGCGTTTTGTTTCCTATGTTTCCTTTGGGCCTTGTGATAACGATGGCAGTGTTAGTGGCTACACGGTCACCACAAACTGTTTTTCACAGAAATCCTGTATTTTTTCTTATCAGTTTTGGAGTGGTTCTCGCGAAGTTAACTCAACGACTAATTGTGAGTTATTTTGTCTACATTGAATTGTTCTGTGCTTGATGACTCAAAACGCAGATGCGTTATATTCTTGCTTAAACAACATAATATTTTAAATGTCATTATTTTCTGATTTAATATGTAATATTTGTATATTCCTGCAGAGGTTTTGTTATACGCACTTATATTTAAGTATCAAACTATTGGCCAATTAAAAAATTAATTAACGTTTCAACTGAACGTATAAAGCAAGAAACGATGTGAGTTTGATGATAATTTATTCTCATTTCGATTTTTAATGAAGCTTATTAAGCAAAAGGCTGCAAAAACTATTATGAAAAGCTCTGGCCTATATTTCGGCGAACCTTACTTGCTTGTAGCTGCATTGCTAATATTTGTCAGTGTGAGCTAGGCATTGTATAATGTAGAAAAGTCAATTCATCCAGTTGATCGATTTCTTCCTTATTGAGGTTTCCTAAAGTTCTATCCAGACGTTTTCCGCGTAATTGGCTCAAAATTGGGCCTGAAAGTGTGTGGCTCTATCCACTAGGCCACTCTGCCGCCTCAATTCCCAAACCATATATATATATATATATATATATATTCACAACAAAAAAGAAAACCAAATAATCAAGATGATGTTTATTGTGGCTAATGGTCAGTCTTTTTTATGAATACGTAACAACACAAAATAAAAGGTTTCACCTGTACTCATGCTGGATTTCTATTTATTTAAGTGGATGCAAACTAGTCCAATTTTTAGTTTTACTTGTATTTATTTGCAACAACCTTAAGAATGCTTGTAGCTAATATCAAGTCTAGACGAAATACTTCTGAGTTCAAATCTGCGCTGTAGCAACGATGGCAATTGTTGTGAAGTGCCATTTAACGACGAGACCGTTCTAGTTGTTGAATTGCATTTAATATCTTATTCCATGTCTAGTATATATCAACAACATGTATATATATATAGAACTAAGCCAACGTATCCGTCATCTCTGTTTGTGTTGTCTTTCAGCAGTTTCGATGCGATGGATAACATTTTGGATGCGACGGTTTTATGCCTTTACATTTGGTAGTTGGTTGATCAAGATAACCAAATATTATTATAATCAAGGTTGCGCTCTTGATATAAGCACCTAACCCATTAATTACTTGCATATGTCGGTACAAACTAAGAATTGTATAGTGTAGAAAAGGCAATTCATCCAGTAGACCGGTTTAATCCTTATTGAGAACTTGTCACGTAATGGCCAGAATTTGCCGCGGACAGAGCTCGAACCTGGGCACGTCTGCTTCTGAATCTGGTGCTCTAATCGCTGAACCACCCTGCTGCACACTACACACAATTCTGGCCAGTACGTTATGAGTTCCGGTCTGCTGGATGAATTGCCTTTTCTACACTATACAATTATTAGTTTATACTGACATATGTAAGTAATTAATGCTTATATCAAGACCGCCACCTTGATTATAATAACTGTTATCACCGCCCGCGCAACCAATGGTCGTTTAATTATACTGGATGAATAGCCTTTTGTACACTATACAATTCTTAGTTTATACTGGCATATATTGGTATTTAATGGGTAAGGTGCTTATATAAAGATCGCAACCTTGATTATAATAATTTTTATCACCGCCCGCGCAACTAGTATTCGTTTAATGATAAATAAATAATTGCATTGGATGTTTAAAGGACCTACAATGAAGAATTTTTGGTGATTAACAATCCATCTACAAGACAATACCTACATTTTTATTATTCGTCTAGTTCAGGATAAAATAAAATTCTAGCCTGTGTCACGCTGGCAAAAGATCGTTAGTGAAAAACGAATGAGCATATTTCTTAGTTTATCCTTAAGGTGAAATGTGGAATGTGACTTTTCATCATAATTCTTATTTACACGTATACATTTCCATTTACGCAACATTCCCTTTTAGTGGTCTCAACTATGCAAAAGCTAGGCGGCAAAATGCTCACCCAGCCATCCGTGAGATACTTACTAAATGTTACAATCGGCGTTCGCTAACGATGCAACACGAGCGAAAATTTGAAATGAAACTCCATAAACAATTAATTGATTCATTTTTCAATTGACTAAAAGAACATACACACTCGCCAGACGCGCGAGAGCTTAGTAATTGCACAAAACTCCGTGTACTAATTCCTGTGATATATTTGGAGTTACTCAAATGAGTTCAGCTTAAAAGGTGATTTCCGTCACTTAAAAATACTCGTAAGGTAGCATGCAAACTTAGATTCTTCTGCATCTAATTATCGATTTGTGGACATTTTTCTTTGGTGCTGTGTGTGTTAAAAATAAAACATACATACAGATCCTTTATTTTCTTCATGATTTTACATTGACAGGTAGCTCATATGACGAAAAGTGAAATATACCTGTATGATTCTGTGCTGATTGGGCCCGCTTTTCTGCTAATAAATCAGTATTTCAACTGTCCACTTAACGAGAAGTTAATGCTTGCATGCTGTTTTGTAAGTTTCCCCCCGCATATTTGATTCAATGTGCACGTCTATTGACTTTTTCTTTTTATTTTGAAATGAAGAAATAGATTCATTTCCCATCTTTATGGTGAAATATATGAGAAGAATGTTTGGCCTAGTTGTGGCCCACATTGCTTAAAATTTTCAACGAATGCTAATAGATCGATAATTTTTTAATGTATATATGTTCCTAGTCTGATCTTTTTAAACCTTAGTGCTACACTGGATGACCTAATTCGATAAGGGGACAAATAATATATGATTTCCTGGAGTTTCGCTATTGTAACTATTTTTTATACGATGCAATTCACCTGTTAAAATTATGATATAAGTGGCAATCTTGGAATACATAGCATGGTGGTATTTTTTGGTATTTTTCAGTGATGCGCCAGTTTGAAATTTCGATGTCGTATTGTTTCTGACAATGATAATGACGAGTGTCTATTTTAATTTAAGACCCTTGATAGACTGACGAATGCCGATCGGTTTTCATCGGTTATAAATTCAAGGTTAGAAGAAAAACACGAAAAAAATTAAGACGGCCCAAACAGCAAATTTTGACTTTGGAGTATATATATATTACGTGGCTATGTTCACAGTAATTTTATTCTTATATTTACAGAGCTTTATTTTTAGTTTTCCAGTTTTGTTTGTAGCATGACTAATGTTTAGTATCATTTTATTTTTGTATGTACATATTACTAATTTGTGCTTATTGATGTTAGTCATATTGGATCATGAATACTGCTCAATATTGTAAATTAGGTCATTATTAATGTAAACATTTTTTATCATTGATTATCATCGTAAAATGTGACCATTACTCAAAGGGCTATTTGTTCATAAAAGGAATATATTTTCAATAAATGATGGACGGTGGTATCATGTGACTTGGTGTTATTACTGTGTTCATCGGGTAGATCAACTTGCGGCGACACACACATACACACACTTATGCATATATATATCTATATTATATATATATATATATATATATATATATATATATATATATATATATATATATATATATGAAAGCTTTTTCTTTTACTCCATGGAATAACATTTATTAACAAATCTCATTTCTACTAGTGAAAGTGGATTTTATATATATGGTCAGTGTCAAATCCCCATTATCCTCTCGAGTGAGTGATGTCAAGGAAGGGAAAACTGTCGTCTTTCTCTACCTCGAGAGTGAATTTCATGTCTGGATCGGCTCCATTTGCTTGTTTGAGGATTTCGGAAAGGCCCGCTGCTTCTGAGATGAACAACAAGATATCATCTATATACCTTTTGTAGAGTGCGCACTGGTCAATTGTACATTCTAGGCTTGTTTTTTCAAGATGATACATGTAAACATCTACCAGGAGGGCCGCAATGCAGCTTCCCGAAGCTACACCATTGATCTGGCCGTAGTATATCCCTTCAAATGTAAATGAGATATTTGATGTCATTGGTGTCTATAGGGAAATCAAAAAACTCATTTTTGATAAGGTACATTATGATATATGCATGCTTGCTATATATATATATATATATATATATATATATATATATATATGATTTATATGTATGTATATATATATATATATATATATATATATATATATAAACGCATATACAAATATATGATGCTAAACGTATTCATATGTATGAAAATAATGGCATTAATTGATAATATTCGTACCTTTCATCAATAGATGCATATATATATATATATATATATATATATATATATATATATATATATATATTATTTATGATGTCCATTCCTTTTTAATTTACCACAGTATTCTTATAAATAGGAAAACACAAATAACAAAGTGGATAAAGGCCATTTATTTCGTGAATACTAATCCTCTCTTATACAATCATACATATTTATACATTTTGGGTTTTCATTTGATTATGCTAGTGGTAACAAATCTGACTCGTTTTTACTGCTGTTTCTTGTTTTGACTAGTTGGTGAGTGTGTATGCGTTTGTGTTTGTGTGTATGCGTGTTTGCATGTAAAGGTCATTCTCGCAGTATTGCGAAGTGATGTCTGATATCTTGTCATTATTGTTTTGATAGCTTGAGAATTAACAATTTGTGCGCATTGTTCACTGTTACATATACAAGTGCTATTTTTCCCAGTATAGTTGATCGTTTTACCTCGTTGCGTAAAGTTTTCACTTGGTAACAACGCCAGTGTTGATTGCAGTGTTAAATGCTTACATTGTTTGGAGACTTCTGTCATCGTATGCGTCTCTGTTATTTCCACTTCAGTTTGTTGCCAATCCGATTGTTAGTTTGTTGATTCTAGTCGAGGGCCTGTTTGTTCTCGGCTGGATACTAGTAGATTGTTGTTGAATTTTGTTATTCTTGGCCAGTCGATAAGGACTCACAGAAGACATCCAAAAAGCAAAACCAGTCGGAACAAACACCGCAAGATTGTACGGCAAACCAAAAACACATAAAGCCATGACAGCCTCAGGAGCTCCTTCGATGCGGCCCATTATGTCAATGATCAACGCTCCACATCATAAACCAGCCAAATTTCTCTGCAAACTACTTGAACCAATACGGAGCATCATAAACGCTAACACTATCAAGGACTCCTTCGAACTAGCAAATGAATTGAAGGGGAAGAACATCCTACAGAATAAAATGGTCTCGCTTGACGTCGCATCCTTATATACAAACATACCTCTGGATAAGACAACGGAGATCTTGTGTGACCTCATCAAAAATGAGTTTTTTGACTTCCCTATAGACACCAATGACATCAAAGACCTCATATTAGCATGTACTAAAAACGTGCAATTTACATTCGAAGGAATATACTACCGTCAGATCAATGGTGTAGCTATGGGAAGTTGCATCGCACCCCTCCTGGCAGATGTATACATGTATCACCTGGAAAAAACGAGCCTAAAAGGTATAATTGACCAGTGCGCACTCTACAAAAGGTATGTAGATGATATCTTGTTGTTCATCTCAGAAGCAGCAGACCCTTCCGAAATCCTCAAACAAGCAAATGGAGTCGATCCAGACATCAAATTCACTCTCGAGGTAGAGAAAGACGACAGTTTTCCCTTCCTTGACATCAAAATCACTCGAGAAGCAAACGGAGATTTGACACTGGCCATACATAGAAAATCCACTTTCACCGGACAATACATTCACTACAACAGTAGTGTGCCAAAATCCCACAAAAGAAACTTAGTAAACAACCTAGCAAACAGAATCAGGAAGATCTGCTCTGAACACAAGATTGAGGAAGAACTGGGCTACCTCAGGAAAATTTTGCTAA
Organism: Eudiplozoon nipponicum; assembly: GCA_029291075.1. NCBI lineage: Eukaryota > Metazoa > Platyhelminthes > Monogenea > Mazocraeidea > Diplozoidae > Eudiplozoon > Eudiplozoon nipponicum. The sequence continues at coordinate 129,840 of JAQBSW010000960.1, forward strand.
TGAACAACTACCCAGAGCGTTTCATTGATGTCAACATCAGACCACGGCAGATTCGCACTAGAGAGGATACCGGCAAGCAGGTTTTCCTAAACTTACCATTTAGAGGCGACGTACCAGCCTCAATAATTGCACGGCGGCTGAATAGAATAACTAAGGACAACTTTCCCAGTGTTAAAGTTAATATGACATTTAGTACACAGAGAATCATGAGGTTGGATGCCAAAGATCAATTGCCAATTCTCTCCAAATCATTCATAGTCTACAAATTCTCATGTATGTGCGGTAGCACATATATCGGACGTACGAAGAAGCAATTGATAAGCAGAATCCAGCAACATTTGCCACAGAAATTGATTAACAAAGGCTTGCCACCGTCAGGAAAATCAGCTATTTCCGATCATATATTGGCAACGGGGCACCCTGTCAATTCGACCAATTTCACAATTCTACATAAAGCAAAATCAGAAAAATTATTATTTATCTACGAAGCACTTTACATAAAACAACAAGCACCTGACCTTAATATTCAAAAGTTTCATCAACATGATATCCTTATCGACTGGCCAAGAATAACAAAATTCAACAACAATCTACTAGTATCCAGCCGAGAACAAACAGGCCCTCGACTAGAATCAACAAACGTACAATCGGATTGGCAACAAACTGAAGTGGAAATAACAGAGGCGCATACGATGACAGAAGTCTCCAAACAATGTAAGCATTTAACACTGCAATCAACACTGGCGTTGTTACCACGTGAAAACTTTGCGCAACGAGGTGAAACGATCAACTATACTGGGAAAAATAGCACTTGTATATGTAACAGTGAACAATGCGCACAAATGGTTAATTCTCAAGCTATCAAAACAATAATGACAAGATATCAGACATCACTTCGCAATACTGCGAGAATGACCTTTACATGCAAACACGCATACACACAAACACAAACGCATACACACTCACCAACTAGTCAAAACAAGAAACAGCAGTAAAAACGAGTCAGATTTGTTACCACTAGCATAATCAAATGAAAACCCAAAATGTATAAATATGTATGATTGTATAAGAGAGGATTAGTATTCACGAAATAAATGGCCTTTATCCACTTTGTTATTTGTGTTTTCCTATTTATAAGAATATATATATATATATATATATATATATATATATATATATATATATATATATAATATATATATATGGTTTTAGAAAATGAACATTTATAATGTAGTGTATTTTTACTGTGTGGAACGGCCAGTTTATTTCGTGAAAAATCAACTGTCGGTACAATTTGTCATTTATGTGCATTCTGAGTTTTCACTTGAATAAGTGAATGAGAACTGGTCTGATTTTCAGTATTACTTTTATTTCTTTTTTGGTGGGTTATTGCCTATTTATTTGTGAGTGCGTACATGTTTGCGTTTGCGTGCATGTCCGTAAGCGTGTAGAGGTTAGTCTTATTGAGTTACAAATCGATGTTCGAAATCCGGGTTTATTGATAGGTTGAGCTTTGACCAGGTGTATGCTTTGTTGGTTATTACGGGTACGAATGTTTCTCTCCGTGTGTAGTCTTTCTTATCGCGTTGTTAATAAGATTTGTTTCTCCCTCTCTGTAACAGCGCAAGGTGTGCGGATTACAGTACTGATTGCTCACTCTGCTATGCAGATTCTATTACAGTTAGTGATGATAATGAAGCTGTTTGCACAACTGTTTTTCCATCAATTTGTTGCCAATTTTATTGAATAATTGTTGACGCTGGTCTATTGAATGTTCGCACATGCCTGGATGCTAGTAACTTGATGTTGGCTTGTGTACTTTGCGGCCAATCAAGTAAAATATCATGTTAGTGGAATATTTAAATGTTTAGACCAGGTGCTTGTTTAATATCAATACTTCCACCGGAGCATAATAAGTTTTCAGACATTGTTTAGTGTGGAACTGAGGAATTCTAAATATATGTTCCGAAATTTCTGGTTTTTCTGAAGGTGCCAGACCCTATTTTATCAATTTTTGCGGCCATTGTTGCTGCCTTCTACGGTTCAATTGCTTTTACGTACGTCTACTATTTATGTCTCCGCACATAGATGAAAATTTGAAGACAAGTCAATTTGCAATTGCTCGTGTGTATTGATTACGATGTTAACATTCGTACTTACTTACCTTAGTGATTCGATTAAACCACCGTGCAATTATTGAGGCCGGTAGGTTCTCTCTAAAATTTAGGTTTAGGAAAGCATTCTTCTTGTTATCCTCTGTGTTACGATGTTGGCAGCTGTGAACCACTTCGAGTAGTTGGTCATTAGCAAAATTACCTAATTCATTCTCGAATTTGTCTTCATATAAACTTTCCTGGTTCGGTTTGCTAAGTCGTTAATTAAGTTTCTATTGTGAGATTTTTAAACGCTACTGTTGTACTGGACGTATTTCCCGATGAGAGTAGACTTCCTTTGTGTTTACAATGTCAAGTCATCATGTTCTTTTCGAGTGGGTTGTATGTCCAAGAAAGGATATGTGCTTTGTGTTTCTCTACCTCGAGAATGAATTTTATGCCTGGATCGTATTCATTGGTTTGTTTCATGATATCGTCTGTCTACTGCTTCAGGAATGAACAATGGTAGATAATCTTCGTTGACTATCAACGAAGATTAGAACGTACATCGTTTCCAGTAGTTAGTATGAACGATTTTGAAGCCTTCGTAAGGAAGGGACGAATCTGCTCCCACCCGAAAAGAAGGCAGAATCGTTGCGTAATTTGAAATTAGGATCAATTGGATCTTTTTGAAACTGGTAGTGCAAAACAACAACCGGCGAACGAAAATCACGGAGAGTTAACATTTGAAGCTCGCACTGCGCAATCATTCAAAACATAATGATTGATAATCAATATAAATTTTGTAAAGTATGCACTGGTTAATTATGATTTTAAGGCTCGTTTGTTTAAAATGGTGCGTGTGTAAAGGTGCAATGCAGGTTCCCATAGCTACCCTACTGAACTGCTGGAATTATTTACCTTCAAATGTAAATTGCACGTCTTTTGTACATGTTAATATGAAATCTTTGGGATGATTCGTGCTTACAGAAAAATCTTGACACTCGTTTTTGATAAGGTCACACAAGATTAAAAGTCAAGTGAGGCCATTTTGTTTTATTCAATGTATTTTCCTTCAATATATCTGCTAGATCGAAAGCGTCCTTGATGATGTTTTTTTATTTGCCGTAAAACCTTCAACTTGTTTCGCTTTTTGAATTTATTATAAGAGTTATGATGTATTTTTATAATCAGCCATTGAAAATAAAAAATAACTTATTCTTGCAGGGATATTTGTTGAGTCATCTTTATGTTTGCTGTATTGTTTTAGTCTCGATGGATCATTTAGGATTTCGTTCATGGGCACGCTGTAAGCGTCGGTTTAATGTATAACAGTTCGTGATCCTTTGTAGAGTGTGACAATTCATATTGTATCGTCTTATTGAGTTTTTTCTAGTTTTTCTATGAATTGCTTTGTAATGAGTTGGCTTTCTTTAAAATTCTTTTTTTTGTCTTATGTGTTGATTATCTCGGCTTTCAGTCAATGTCCATTGAATGCTTCTTGATCGATACATTTTGCCAAGTCATTTTAGATATAAGTAATGCTTTTTCTCGCTTAGACTTCCATTAATGACGCGGAATTGTTCTCCAAGGAGAGTATTCCTTTCTGATGTTTTGATAAAAACTGCTTTTAAATAATTGTCAACAAATGTGCCAGGATTAGTAGAAAAATTTGATTTTCCAGGGAATTTGTCTAAATCTCTTTATTGGTTGGTTTCTGGTTATTTCTTCTGTACTGCGTGAAGAATTTTCTTGTCACGGCATCTGATTGCATGCATGACTCGAAATATTTCCGAAAATTTGGCATTTGCACAATTAGTTGCATTATAAGTGTTTAGTTCCTTGCGGATAAAAGGCTGACTCCGCTCTTTAACAATCTTTCTAATGCCCATTGCCTTGGAATGTTTGTAGGAAGAGAAAACGCATCTAATAACAAAGTGTATGTTTTTGTGGTTGATGGCCTGTTTTCATTCCGTGGATATTCACTTGAAAAATGCAATTTGCGGTATCATATATAGTAAACGTTCGAAAAAGCAATTGATCGACAATTCAACAACATTTACTGTAAAAATTGATTAAAAAGACCTGGCACCATCAGGAAAATCAACTATTTCGGAGCCTATTCTTGAAACGGGTCACACTGACAATTTGACGAATTTCTCAATTCTACACAAAGCGACGTCCGAAAAATTATTATACACGTACGAAGCTCTTTCTTATGCAACAAAAATTCCATCAACATGGCATTTTACTCGACAGATCACTAAACAAATGAACCAAGAAGAATTTTCTTGCGTCCAGGACAGCTCGATCACTCATTAAACCAGCTTGAACAACAAACTGAAGTAGAAAAAGCTGCGCAAACGATATAATTATGCTCATTAACAACGACTGAAATTCATAACAATATGAGCGATCAATTCTGAAATTTGCATTCCCTGTGATGTTACATGTGGGACAAAATAATACTCAAATAATGTTATGCGAAAGAGAGCACACGGAGAAAAGACACTCGTACTTGCGATATCCAACAAAGCGAAAATATGATCAGAACTCAGTTCATCAATACGAGAATATCCAGATGTCAAGCATCACTTTGCAATATAATAAGAATGCACACAGACTCACTAATAAACTTACGCATACATACTCACAAATCATCACGCAATTAACAATCAACAAGAAATAGTAGCAAAACTGATAGTGAGGCCAGTTCGAATGAACTTCAAATGGAATCAAGAATGTGTATTAATAAAAGATTGTTATTTGCAGTTGAGTACACTCTAGATAAATTGGCTATTGCACACACTAAACAGACATTTTGTCATTAAATGTTTTCTTTCCCTATGAGAAATACTGTTGAATATTCAATAACAATTGAAATTTTAAGGAATATCTATTTATGCATATTCATGTACTCAAAAGTTCAGAACAGAAAAAAAAAACTCTTGTTTAAAAGTCTTCCAACATTTATTTTGTTAATTGAAATAAGCGTAGTTTTCTTACTTTATTAATCAGAATAGTGTTCATTCATCTAAGTTTCCTGTAAAGACTCATCAAAAAGTGTGATAAGCGAGGATTGGTAAGAAAATGTATTATAATGAACAATAAGACCGGCAATTTGTTCAAGAGGAATTTTGTGCGCGTATTTCTGTATAAACGTGAAAATTGATTTTGTTGCAGTTGATTGGAACATTTTCTGTGACCTGGTGCATATGCTATTTGCTGAGGCGATTTCATTGATTTTCTGGCTGTAGACATTCGTCTTCGTCTTAGACTTTCCATATGTGGTGTTGCTTTCCTATGCAATTTTAGTTTATTTCTCCTTTTAATCGTTGTCCTAACACACGTACATAACATTTCCCTAACACGCTACCACTTCTCTATTTCCGTGTGTCATTAACTGCTTATTTGATACTTTTCCATACTATCGTAGAAACTTACGCTTATCATACTTGTAAATTAATGTACTTACAAAAATAAATTACTGACTAACACTGTACAGATGATTAAAAGAAGGTAACTGTAGAATTTTTACAATTAGTAAAAATAATCTTTTTTGAACAAGAGTTTTAATGAAACTCACGATATCGGTTCTTTCTCATTTTCTTCCCGAGCATCTACACATGGGAACTTATTTCCTGGGCGTCAGAAAAACCGCATAAGTCGAGTGAACAAGACCATTAAGTATAGTTTTGGTTTAGTTGCATAGCTACAGTTGCGAACACACGTGAGCACAACCACTTCCAAGCTTTCACCTTGTTGGCAGTTGCGTGTTAAGATGAATTTTTTCTCGTATATTGGTCTATCGTGTTACAAAATTCATTAGTTTTTATTTTCCCACTGTTAACAACACAGGGTTTGCAGATTGCTCGACTTGATAGCGGTAAAACAATATGATTAAAATAAATAAATGTGTGCCATACTAAGTATTTCATAATGACCTGGTCCATGTTGTGTTCAGCACAGAATTATTACAATTTTTTTTCCCCAAGACAATTTTCAAAATCCGTTTTCCGTGTATCCTTATCAGTTTATAGCTCATCATTCAAATAAAGACAAATGAGTGATACAGGCTTGTAATTTCATTCAAACCTGTAAATGCAGCGTTTTGAATAAAATTTTTACATTAGCATTATTCGTTGTCTTTATACTTATGACGAACTGTAAACTGATGAAGTTATTCTAAAAGGAGTATTGAAAACGATTCTCTATAAAGAGAAACTGAGAACAATCTTAGGTTGGGCACAATTTGGATCAGGTAAACAATTTCTTTCCTTAGTTATTATTAGACTTTGCCTATGATACCTGACATGATATTACCATTGTGTAATTTTTATGCGTTTACAAAAAATCTTTATTGATTTTGATAATATTTTGCCAAAATTCATTATTTAACTTTATTTAATTTTCAGATTTCTCTTGTGTATTGTTAAGCAGTATGCCTTCCTTTTTACTCGAAACAGAAAAGATAGTTCAAAATCCCATTTTCGTGCTTTCTCGCGATTGATCAGTAGGCGCCGGCACTGTGCACATAATCCTCTAAATATTTAAATAAAACGTTAAATTGTTTAACGACGCACTCTCCTATGCGTCACTTTTATTTCAAGCAGTAATAAAAGTGAGCTTCATGTAAATCCTACGGCAATACGACTTCAAAACCACGTCATTATATGTGCTTGGATGCATATATGCACTGCTCAGCAGTCAAACATTTATTGATTAAATATCGTGGGTTCTGGGTGTAGCGCTGGCTTCTATTGGTGAGTCGCCAGTAAACACGAAACGCGTGTGTAAAAGAGATTATGCCTTTTGCTCCTACTGAATTTTGCATCTTTCTGATCCTCTGAATTAATTTGTTATTAGGTTTACAACACCTAATACCTAATTCCATATATATATATATATATATATATATATATATATATATATATATAGATATATATATATATAGAAACGCGAATATTTCACTTTGCCTTAAAGGTCGTGTTTACAATGCATCTGTACGCCAGTCTTACTATACGCTAGTGAGAACTTGGCCTCTTAGAGTTGATGATCTGAGACGCTTACAGGCATTCGATCATCGTTGTTTGAGAAGCATAGCACATGTTGGTTACCAACAACGAATAACTAACGTTGACATCCGTAGACGTATTTTTGGATCTGACAACAAGTGCATCGTCTTTAGAAATGCAAATAAGGCTCCATCAACTTCGTTGGCTCGGTCACATTTTGCGTATGCCCTCATTCCGATTGCCCAATAGAGCTCTGTTCTCTCATCCAGCACCAAATTGGCGTAAGAATCAAGGTGGGCAGATTTTGACATGGCAGAAACAATTAAAGTCACTTACATCCAAATTGGGTAGTATAGGATCCACTCGTCTGCCGGGATAGGGTCCTCGTGCACATCACAGTTCTTGGTTAGAAACCCTTAGCGATATGGCAGCGAATCGAGCTCAGTGGCGATCTTGTTGCAGATGTATAGTAGAATCATCTTCGTAACTTTCTTTTCTTAGTAGGGCAAAGTTAGCTGCGAGGTTCGGTTTGTTTATAACGTGATACGGTGAAATCCGCAAGGAAGCTGTGTTGCTGATGTCGCCTTGCCCGAATGATAACTTGGCCATAATGGTGTTGTAGAGAGGTTTAGTTTGCCTCATTTCTGTGAGTTATCCTGATAAATGTTACTCATAGTAGCAAGGTTTTCCTTCTCTCTCTACCCCTCTCCCTCTCTCGTAAATCTCAATAATAATTTATCTAAATTCACTTATATACTTTTTTTCACTCCTTATGGTTATATGGCAGTGAAACATTAGTCACTTGACTTTTGTGTGGCTGGAGAGATGATGATGATGATGATATATATATATATATATATATATATATATATATATATATCACAATCCAACAACATTTTACTAGCATAGAGGCAAGATCACGCACCCCTTCGACCAGAATCAACAAAAATGAGATCGGATTGGAAACAAAATGAAGGAGAAAAAGCAGCTGCACGAACGGAGACAGAAATATATATATTCGTTTTGCAAGAAAGAATGTGCAAATAATTGAATAATCTGTTTTGTTTGTCCTCTCATCATTCCATTGTCCATAGTACGTGTAAGCTTTGTTTTGTCAAAGTTCGTTCGCAATGTATCTGTTAATTAGTAAGTAAATAGGTGGTCTTCTATAATGTATGTTCTCGAATGAACGCATTAGTATTGTGCTGCAATTGCTGTCTAGTGTGCATCAATTACAATTTGTGTAATGCGTTCGTATTTACGCAAATATGTGCTAAATATTACGATTGTTCATTTGTTTTGGCGTAACGGTTAATTTCAAAATGTAAAAGTACATATTACTTTAGAAATATTCTCTGTTAGTAGGATGATAGTTTTTAAACTCAGTTCTGTTTACGAGACCTCGTTGAAGTGGTTCGAGGAGTTCTTCCACCCGTTTACTTCACGGACGGAATTTTATTTTAATTTCTTCTAATTACCTTCTTTGGCTTTTAAATTAAAAAAACCTGTGGAGTGATGGAAACTGAAATAAAAAGAGCAAAGACCTCGTCTATGCCAATAAGGCGAAGTTTAACAGGCTCCTCCATCGGACATATCTAGTGGGGATATGTCGTTGTGCTGGCTCCTACTGATGAGTTTCCATTAAGCACGAAACGAATGTGTACCTGAGTTTATACACTTTGTTCTTGCTGACTCTGCGTTAATCTTTTGGGCATATTTGAACTAGTTTGTTTAAAGTCGCGTAACAACTAACTCAATATTGCATATATTTGTTCTATATGCCTGTTATATATTTACTTGAATGACGCCATAATTGCCGCGAAAAGTGATAACTGATATAGTTTAAGATAAGAGTGTAAGGATTTGCGGAGTAACGGGTATTTAGAATTAGTCGTAATTTTCAAGTTTGGTGAAATCAATTGCGTTGGTATTATGTACCGACTCGGCAGGTACTGATTCAGCAGACGGTGTTAGTACCCTTTACATGCTAGGTATATATTTATATTCATATATATATATATATATATATATATATATATATATATATATATATGTATAGTGGTCGCATTGTCGAAGACTTTGTAAGGTTATCTTCACTACTGCAGGTTAACACATTCTTATAGGAAAGTTTTCTGTCAAATTTTCCCACATTCCTCACCCAAATATATAGTGGATATTGGGCGCAATACCGGCTCTTAATGATAAGTCACCAGTGTGCACGAAATTGATATGCACTTGAGATTATACGTTCCGTTCATACTGTATTTTCTTTTTATGTTTTGTTATATTTAACAAATTGGATTTATTTGAATTATTTTTAAAGTTTAATTTTGGTGAACTTTTGCATATATTGAAATCCATTGTGCTGGTACCTTGTACCGACTCAGCATTTTGAAAACCATACTGTTGACAGGCCTCGTATTTGTTTTGTGCATTTTTCAAGTTGTGGTCAACGTTCGATATTCTGTTATACTGCACTTCCGTTTGTATTCAAATATCGAAATTCCTCGGAATCTACGTGCTTTTTCAAGGAAAGCGTGGTGCTCCCTCGTCACATATCCAACATCAAAGCGCAACGCGTTCTGCGGTAGTCCGTACCGCTGGTTTAAAACGCACGTGAAAATACTGGCAAGTGTCCTGTTTGGTGCTACTTAGTCTTTTTGTGTTTCATTTGTTTTTTTACAGTCTTATTTGAAAAACCTTCCTTTATGTTTGTCAACATTATAACGACGATCTGAAACATTTGCCCGCAAGTGTTTGAGCTATATTTGATTGTTAAACTATGGAATATATGATTCAGTGAATAATTCTGACTAACTTGAAACATTTTATAAGGCCTAAGTCGCAATTTCGGCCAATGTGATGAGGTAACTTACGTATTATTGACATTTTTAAATCACATCGAACTATGGTTATGTTTTGTGAAACTGTATGTCTAATTTGATAGAGCATTGGAATATTTAACACGACGTATTGCCTCTGCTAAACATTTCTGAATGCAGCCATGCCAAATAACCAAATGTGTGTTAAAACATGCGATTTATGTTGATTTCCTCAGAAAAGAAATATTGCTCATTTTGTTAATTGCTCGAGCTGCGAATATTATTGCTGGCTTGTAAAAAAACTATTTTTAATGCGAAATTGCAGTTTTTACAAGAGACTGAATTGAAATGACTTAGCTCACTTTAGTTTTATGCATTCTGTCTGAAGCATCATCTGATTCCCACTAATTTGCTTTTTTTACTGATGCGCGTTTCTGTTAAATACATGTGTGCGAAACTAAAAAAGTATAATACGCTACGTGACCTACCACACGTTGCATTCTCTCGGCTTCATTCTGATCAAAGATACTAGACTAACTGTTTTTCTTCCCGCATTCCGCAGCTGAAAATTCTGATCTAATTTTTAATTGTAAAGTATGCACGCGAATTTTTAATGACTTGTATGGGGTTAATTAATAAAAATTAGCGTCTTTATGTTCATCATGCTGTATTTAAAAAAAATTTTTTTAAATTATAAAACAGTTTACCTTTCAGTTTGAGATGGAACAGTGGATAAATTGTCTTACCTCAAGGTTACTGAAGGCAAATTTTGTTGTTAGAAAATGTGTCGGTTACCTTCAATCCTTTGTTTACCCCATGTTCATAGGAAATTTTCGAGATACGAGATTATTTCAATTATTTTTGTTACTTTCAATTTTTCTATGTGCCCTAACACAGGATTTTATTGTGCTACCAAATTTTGCTTGCTTTGCCGGCATATTTGCTGTCACGAAATTCATAAATTCGTTTCTGCTCTACTCGTTTTGATGTTTGCTTTCGTGTCAGCTGTAATGATTTATCACATACACCGTTAACAGTGAGTTTTACATCTAATGACAGACGAAGCGTATAGCGTGTCTTTTGATTTATTTCAACCTTAAGATTAAAAAGAACGTTATATCGACAAACACCAATTCAAGCAAGGCGTTTACTAATACCTAGAGCTTTTCTGCTTGCACTGGTTTTCAATTTTCTGTCGACCACGCTTACTGGGTTCAACGCAGTGGTAACTGACCCGAAAAACTTGCTAGTGTTGCTACGGCTCGTTTAGCAGCTGTTGAATAAATCCTCAATGTTACATTTTTGTAGCCAGTCTGGAATGCTGCACTCTTTGTGGTCATCATTGAACAGTTCATATGGCTATTTTTATAAAAGACGCTCTGCCATACTTAGCGTGTATTAGTTAATTTATATTTTCAATATGTATAATTTTCTCATTTTTCTTTTTGCTTTTCGCAGTTAGTTATTCAATACTTATTGGATAAATTTTTGATTGGTTGTTTGGCCGGTTATTTTCTAATGACTGGTGTCTTTCTTGGTCGTAGTTCAGTACGCGTGTATTTAACTCTGCTTTAAGAACTTAACTTGTGCATTTATAATGAGTAAACTTAATACTATTTAGAAGATCGGCCTAACGATTAAATGGAATTTTGAATAAGAGCAGCGAGTTGTATCTAGTACATAATTCAGTCTGTGTTTGATTAACATTGTTGGTTGTGAAATTTAATTTAATTCCTGTATGTGTGAATTATTGACTCAAATGTTATTCAGAAGCGTGTAAAAAATTGATTTTCAACGAAGTCTTTCATTATAGCAATTCTTTTAGACCAACGGAATGCGGAAACTCTGCATATTGGACGTTTGTTCTCTCATTCTGAAAACGTGCAATGCCATTTTTGCCTCTCATTGGCCCTTGTTCGTGTTTGTCAATATTTTCATTTGATGATGATATTGTAGACTATGGAGAGAGAAAGAACTAGATAAACAGCGTATTAGAACTTTGGCGGCTAAACTGCGTTCAACTGATATAGCAAAACGAAACCGTACTCACAGTTTCCATGCTAAGCACACCATTTGAAAGTGACTCAACCGAAATTGATCGAATCACGCATTCGATATTATTCATTTTAAGTCTTGCCAAGAAGGGCTTCAAGATGATGCCACTGATGTTTATTCAAGTCTATATGTTTCTTTGTTAGCTTTTTTCATTTGGCTATTGTATATTTCTCAAAATTAGAAAAAAATAATTAATATAAATTACTCATTCCATTCATTTCATGTCTGGACCGTGAAATTCTGGCTAGCGTTTAGTGGAATTTTCTATTTTGCAGGAGATTAAAACAACCAAATCATCGTTAATTTACGAAGGCTTGATGTGCAACTTACAAGTAAACATCTGGTTTACTATACACGTGATGTATAATATCTGTTTTCTCTACGCATAGTCAATTAAGATTAATTTCAAAAATTTAGTGCTACTAGATTTTTTCAACAAGTACGTTCGCTGGCACACCTTTGCATATTTTCTATTAGCATTTATTAATTTAATTTCAAACGTGATGCGTATTTTTTCGTGCTTAGTTTAAATGCATGCTTATAAAGTCTTTTCACATTCATTTGAGTTTTTGAAAGACGGTTTGTTCTATGTGCAATAAGCAATTATTATGTGTGTGTATGTGCGCCTGTGTGTGCTCGCATATGAGTGCTCGCATATGAGTGCAAAAGTGGGATAAGAGCTTTATTATGTCTTGCATTTGTCATTTGTGAGAACTCTTTCTTTAAATCAAGTTTGCGAGCTTGAAGAAACTGGTGTTTTATTCAGTTCTATTGTTTGTCCACATCTCTAGTCATAACCTGAAATCCATAGAAAATGTGGTTCAAATTTTTATTCTGATCTTCGTCAATTTTTGTACTCATTTATTAACCATGGCATGTACTTTTACCGTTTAAAAGTATATAATATTCGTCGGGAACATGGAAATGAACAAATAACCTTAAGGAACGTGCTACATAATATAAATTCTATTCATTTTGATAAATTGTGACCATGTTGAGTATAAAAATAAATACGATAAAATCCTGATTGATGTTGATCCTAGTTCAAAGCATTTACACTAGTTAAAATTGAGAATAATTGGCGTGTGGTGTAGATTTGCGCGTAAAATACTTATACCCATATATCTATATTAATAATAATATCATATTTTTGTTCTATGGATGGACGGTTTCATATTATCCATAGTTCGATTCAGAGCGGAATTTGATTAAACATAGTTTTCTATCCTGGCTAATTGGTGCACACCTGGTTGTGTAGACCCGCCGAGTACGATGTATTCTGCTCATTGGTGCTTATACCAGGCGTGCCTCCAATGTTCATAATAGCCATTTATGTTTAATTGATATTGTGATGGATCAATTAATCAACCTTTTAAAAAAATCAGAAAATAATTTATGTCTAAATATTTAAACGAACGTTCGTTGCGCAAGCGGTGTTAACAATTAGTTTTTAATCATATTTGCTATCTTGATATAAACACCTGACCCATTATGTTCATACATTATTCAATATTAACTAATTATTGTATAGTGTGGTAAAGACAATTCATGCAGTAGACCGGTTTCGTCCTTATTGGGAACTCATCAGGTACTGGCCAGAATTTGCCGCGGGCAGTGCTCGAGTACTAGATTCAGAACCATAAATGCCCAAGCTCGAGCCCTGTTAGTGGAAAATTCTTGACAATAAGCGATGAGTTCCCAGTAGGGGCGAAAATGCGGACGGTGATAACAATTATTATAATCAATGTTGCGATCTTGATTTAAACTGGTCTACTGGATTAATTGCCTTTTCCACACTACAATAATTAGTTAATACTGAGAAATATATGCACATAATGTGTCAGGTGTTTATATCAAGATCGCAATCTTGATTAAATAATAGTTTATGTTCGTCGTAAAGGTTTTAAACATTCTGTTTGGTCTGTGAAACTAAATTTGGATTTCATGGTTTAATTATTGGCACAGCGATAGACCTGTATTTTTTTCAGGATTTGTGTACAAAAGTGTGATCGGCATTGATTTGTAAGAAATTTTCACTATGACACATTTTATTCTGTGAATGACATCGTGATTATGAGGAATGTTGTATATGTATGTGTGTAAAGAAGACATTTCAGAAACTAGACATGGATCTATTAATTATCTTAGAAAATGTGTTTTCACGTACGTACACAAGTCATTCTTCAGGTACGTGTCACTACTTTAATATAATATTTCATAGTGACTCCTATCCTATAATTCAAAGCCTATGTTAAATTTTAGCTTTTTCATGACATTTATGTTTGAATAACACGTTGCAGGTGACTAAATTTAGCAAGAGAATTAACCAAAACAGAAAATAAATTTTAATTTATCTCCCTAAATGGTTGATCATATATATATATATATATATATATATATATATATATATATATATACATATATATATATGCTCTCTCTCACACACACACAGATAGAGAGAGAGAAAGAGAGAGTTGGGATTTGAGTGTGGCTATGTGCTTTATCTCTTAAAAATATGCGTATTTATACTTGAGCTTACGTTGTTTTATCAGGACAATACAATAGGTTAACACATTGGCAACTTTTGCTAGTTTTTAATAACAAAATTTTACATTACCAAATTTTGCCACTGTGAGGCTCACGAATGAAAATTTTTATTTATAGTGATAAAGGAATTTCAATGCATTGTCTACAGTTTTGAAATTTGTTTGTTTCTTTTTTTATGCATTATGTGATTAAATGACGTTTTTGACATTTTCTAATTAGAATTGACAGAAGCTTGTGATTTTATGTTAATATGAACTTTCCTTATTTGGATTACTTTAATTTTTATTATGCCATAGAGTAATTATAGGAGTTGACATCAACAAAAACTATTGATTATGAATATCTAACTTATTTGTGTAATGAACTGAATGAAACTGGGAAAATTTAGCGCCCCAAAGGTATTAAATGATATTTTGTACAGTGCACTTTGTTTTCTTCTTAACAAATATTTTACATATAATTTTTTTATTTTTGTAAATTTCTTACTTGTGCGCTGTAAAATAGATGCTACGATTGACATTATACGTTTTGATATAAACACTAAAGTATTCTTATTATTAAGTCAGGAGGGTAATTATTATTTTCATTTATTGAAAAGCTTAAAAAGGTGTTCTAGTCAAATATTCAGGTCAGAGAACATAGGGGGCAGTATTTAAGCATTACTTACAAAAGTAAGCATCAATTGTATTGAACAAGAAGCATATACTAATCTGAATGGAATCTGACTACCGCTCATCGAATATTCAACATTAAGAAAAAGCGCCGTGCCAAAACCTACCGTTGATGGAACACAAATATATATATATAACCTTACATAGATATCATATCCAGGCTGATTTATATATCACTTCATACTAGCGTGCATTAGTGGTAAATCTCATCAAAATTATGCGTCTTATCAATAAATCAAAAAAAGTGTACATTTTATAAGTTAGTGAGAATATGGCATTAACAGTACTTCTTAAAAGATTGCAAGGTTTCTGAACTTTTACTAAACCCAACAAGCTACACAATAATGTTTCTTTTGCATAAGTGTTACGTTGTACTGAGTTTATTTCAAAATAATTAATTGATGATTTTACTTCATCAGTGTCATTATCATCATCATCGTAACCAATGGCAAAAACGATAACCTTTAGCAACGATTGCCTTACTGTCAATGAAAAGATAAACAAAAATTCATTTGTTCTTAAATAAAAGGAAACGTGACAAAAATAATAATTTAAAACAAAAAATATCAACGGAGAGTGATTTTTGAAGGAGGATATAGTTTCATTGGGGATACTTAACTGGGTACCAAACATAAATGACGCAATACTATTACGCAATAATTGATTGCACGGGTGGTGGTAACAATTCTTTAAATCAAGTTTGCGAGGTTGAATTAAACACTGATCTCATTGTATTTGACCAGTCGTCGAACAACATAACAATACTCCCGCCAGCCGCAACGCACTGACGCGTTTCGATCTTCCATGATCATCATCAGAGTACGACAGAAAACTGACTAGCCATAAAGAAACCGCAATTCATATATCTGGAAAGCAAAATTGGATATGTGGTTCTCACATCTAGTAGTCTCGCATACATTTTACCTGACTGAATTTTCTGAAAGAAGTTTAGCCATTTTATTGGCCTCTGCGATATTTTAACCTTTTCTTGATTTTCCAGTGAAAATGGCTCTTCCAGTCAAAGTTAAGTAAGTCTTGTTGGTTTTTATTAAGATTCATAAAAAAGATTAACAGAAAGTTTAGACACGTTCGAATAATTAGTTTGCAGATGATATATACGTGCTTAAATCAGACAACTTTAATATTTACATCACGCGGAAACTTTGTGATACCTCTAATGATGCTTCTGGTAATGAAGGCACGAAACCTCTGGTCGATTGCTGGTAACTTAATTTAAATAAAGGGTTAGTCTCCAACATATTATCATGTTAATTTATACTTTGCCCTTTTCACCATTGAAGGCAAGTTTCTCAACACATGATATCACCAACCAGCATTAAAAGGTGAATATCGGTCATATTTCAGTCTTTTTTTAGACCTTCAATTTTGCGTTTCTCTAAATTTCTAACTAATGATTCCGTTACACTAAATTCTTTTTAAGAGATATATCATATACGTATAATAAGTACAGCACTAAGCCTATATCAATTGAGTATAACGAAATATTAAAGCAAACGTTTTAAAAACGAAATTTCACTACTTTCCTAATACGTTATTTTATTCGTATTTTGGGTTAACAAGTCATATCAATTAGGCAAATAAAATTTAAATAAGGCCTCTCTAAATCAGCGTGCTGGAAAGTATCTGTTTCTTTTTGTGGTAAACAAGGTAAATTTAGGACCTACAATTATGTCCATTTGTGGATATTTTTGCATGTAATTGCGCATTTGCTGTTAACCTGAAAAAATAACAAAGCAATATATATATATATATATATATATATATATATATATATATAAGTATATATATATATATATATATATATATATATATATATATATATATTGTTTTAATTATCAGCGAAAAGAACCACAAGTTTGCTTTGGGTAATTTAAGTGAATATTTGTTTCAAGGTCTCAATCATTCCAGTTCAGTAAATTTGTGGACATCAGTGTATCCGGGTAAGCTTACTTAATTAATATAATATATAAATTACAAGTAATTTAATAATATCATGTCTGGTTTATTAAATACTGAGGATACAGAGCAGTTGGCTAGCGGACTTAAGGATTGTAGCTTAAGAGATAGTTCAGAGGAACTTAAGTGTTCCAAGATAGATGATCATTCCGCATATATGGATTTTCCGGGCCTGGCATCCAAGAGACCCCTTATGGTAGTGACCTATATATATATATATATATATATATATATATATATATATATATATATATATACCTAATGTCATTCACCAGAGAAGCGTTTGTGAAGTATGTGTATAAAAGAATGAAAGATTACGAACCTGGATTTATCAAAATTACCTGTTCAGTAGTGTGACTAACAAAAGCTGATTTCCAGTTGTTTTGTTCCTTGAAGATCATTCGGCAGCCATTAGCGGCTACTATCTTCAGATTACCCATCGTCACAAGTTTAAAATATACAATCTTATGAAGCAACTATTTAGCTTCAATTTCCTCAATAAAAAACATTTAATTCCGTTGCTTTAAAGTATGACAGGAAATATTGCAATTCTTGATGAATCTCATTATTTGTTTTCACAATCTGGATAAATTTCACCTTATACAACAGACAGTTTCTATAAATGAATGTTTCGTGAAATGCATCTGATGAAGATCTACGGTAATGTAGATCGAAATATTATGAAAAAAGAAAATTACTGGAACAATGAAAGCTGCGTTAGTCAAAACACAGATCAGGTAATTTCAATTAATTCAGTATCGCAACAACGACATTCCTTCAAGACAGTTTCTATACTTTATCTTCCCATTTACATAGGCTTCTTCTTGTAGTCGCCTTAAAGTTTGCGCTTAGTTGCAATTTTTATTCCCTCCTACGTGTGATGCAATGTGACGAATTATTGTTAAACGTCAATTTGTGTAGTAATTTTTATCCATTTTAGCCTCATTGTAGATTAAATTGTGTAGAAATTTAATTCAGTATTTCTTTTTTTAAATTCAATTATAAATATTTATCTATTTGTACCGTCCTATTATCCCACATTCCTCACCCAAATATATAGTGGTTGAAGTGCGTAATACCGGCTCCTACTGATGAGTCGCCAGTAAGCACGAAATGAATGTGCATGAGTTTATACTTTCCGTTCTTGCTGTCTTTGGTTTATCCTTTTGGTCACAACTGAACTAATTTTTTACTATGTTCGCAACACCTGATACGTACTTGCATATATATTAGTTCTCCGCAACAAACAGTATTTAACTGTTATATTTATCTGGGTTTTCTAATGTTTTAAATTCAGTGTTGTAACCACTGTGCCACCAAATTCCGAAGCAGATCTGCCCAGTTTTGATCCCTGTCCGCGGCAATTTTTGAACAGTTCGTGGTGAGTTTCCAATAAGGACGAAACCGGTCTACTGGATAAATTGCTTTTTCTACACAATAAAATTCTTAGTTTATACTGACAGTAAAGATGTTTGCATCAAGATCACAAACTTGATTATAGTAATTTTTATCACCGTCCGCGCAACTAATGTTCGTTTAATTATATACATGTTCAATTCAATACCACTTTCCCACTTAGTGTGGTGTCTAATCAATAATGGGGATGGTCTAAATGGATACTGTATGCGCTCCACCTAAAAGAAATATGTTTAACTGAGTTACTTTAGTTAGTATATTACTGGAAATTGTGTTTAGAATGCGGTAGGGTGGCTCTGTCCTTAGAGCACCAGCTTCGAAGCAGACGTGCCCAGGCTCAAGTCCTGTCCTCGGCAAATTCTGGCCAGTACATGATGAGTTCCCAATAATGATGTAACCAGTCTATTGGAACTGCCTTTTCCACACTATACAATTCATAGTTTATACTGACAAATGTATGTAAATAATGATTAAAAGTAGTTTTTATCTTCGCACGCGTAACTAACGCTCGGTTATTTATTTATATGCCGACTGATTAAAGTTATAACCGAGATGTGGAGTCCTAATTCTATTGCAACACTGGACTAGGTGTTTAGGCTTAATTTTTGCGCTGAGGAGGGTGAAATTGTCTTAGAATATTGCAGACATTATGCTTTATTTGGCATTTTGGCATTGCTTAGTGTGAAAATTTGTAGGCGCAATTAGAAAAATGAGGATAATTATGCTGGTGGGATTATATTTTGCTGTTCGAATAGCCTACTAGTGATGTACTAGTAGGATTTCCAATCCACTTATTAAAGCTGATTGTGTCTTTAAATAGGCCTTAATCGACATTATGGGCATGTGACACTTGCAAACAGGAAACACATGCAAATATAAGGCTACACATTCTGGGCTTGCTTAACCTGGTATATCCTTCTGGTTTAATATGAGACTACGTGTTACTAGGTACGCAAGGAAAAATAAATCGATATATTTCAGTTTTTCGCAAACATATATGAAGTGGTATTGAAGTGAACATTTATATAATTAAACGAACATTAGTTGGGCGGACGGTCATAAAAAATTCTATAATCAAGTTTGCGATCTTGATATAAACACCTGTCTCTTAATGTATATATATTTAAATCATATATAATAATTAAATCATTGTCGGTTTTGCAGGCGGTGGTAACAGTAATATAAGTCAACTTTCCGAGCTTCATATAAGAGCCAATCCAATTATATCTCTATTTTCAGGTATATACGAAGCATCATACAATGCAAAATGTAATTAATCTGGTAAAACGGTTTCGTTCTTCTTGGGAACGTTTCAATTACTAACCAGAATTTTCCGCGAACAGGGCTCGAACCTGAGCACATCTGCTTCACTGTCTGTTCCTCTAATCACTGAGCCATGTTTCCGCTTGATACACAGCATTTTCAGTTATATACCACTTTTTTAATGGCCTTCTATTCAGGCGGAGCCTATATGTCATTTTTTAAGACCAAATGTTCCAATTAGCTACCCACAATGTGTTATTGTAGGACAGAAACCACGCTATTTGAGAAACAGATATTGAATGGAGCATCTAATAACTGAACGATTATTGATTGTGCGGGCGGTGGTATTAACTTTTTAAATCAAAGTGGCGTGTTCAATACAAATACTAATACCAATAAGGAGGAAACCGATTTACTGGATGAATTGACTTTTCTACAATATGTGATGCTTAGTTTACAATTACAAAAGTATATTTATATTGAGATTGGTGTTTTTATCAAGTTGACAACCTTTATTTTTAAAAAAATAGTTATCACCGTACGAGTAATCAATGATTGTTTAATTATATAAATGTTTACTTCAATACCACTTCCCAATTTGCTTGTCCTCTGTTCTATAATGACATATTAGAAGGTGGCTAGTTGGAACTTTAAGTCTAAAAAGGTTCCACCCGAAGGGAAGTCTAACAAAAGCATGAGTTAGTATATAACTCAAAATTATGTGTAGGGCAGTGGTTAGAATCACGGACTCCGAACCAGATGTGCTCAGTTTCGAGCTCTGTCTACGGCATATTATGGACAATAACGGGAGAGTTCACAAAAAGAACAAACCCGTTCTACCGGATAAATTTCCTTTTGTACATTATGCGATGCTTAGGTTGTACTGAAAAGTGTATGTCTAATGTGATTTTTGTTTACGTCTAGCAAGCAATCATGAATTCAAATTGGACAATGTTGTCATCGTGAAAAAGTGCTAACGATTGTCGATTGAGGCCTGAATATGACTACTTACTTTACTTTACTGCGGTTGACTCCTTTTGGAGGATAAGCCGGCTCCATTTGACATTTCATGGAGTTTCTTGGGAATTTGGTACAAGTGGTGTCCCCTCACCACTCGGATTTTTGATCGAGGACGCAACTCTAGACTTTGCACATACAAGCGCAGTCTGCAAGGCAGCAGTAAGTTGCATGATTGCCGGTGGCTGTTGAGAGCTCATTCGCCATTCGGAAGTACGGGGTACTGTCCAAGAGTCCATGTAATCCTATAAAATACCACATGAGCCCGACGACGGCACCATGACTCGGCGTGTGTTCCCCGCCACTAAAGGGTTCAACAGCCACAGGATTACATGGATTGCCTGAATATGAGATGTCGTCTGAAGTAATATATATTTTAAATGGCTACTATTCTTAATTTAGGTGATTTGAAGCATATCTTCAATAAGATTGGTTTGACCCACTGTAAATAATAAAAATAATTGAGCTTGTTTGAGGTCGCATTAGCACTGAGTTCATTAGAAGGTAATGCCAGCACTGCTGTTATTGGCGCATGCTACGGAAATTTAACCATGAATTGCAATCAAACTATATGACCAAATATTTAATTGGGTTAGAGCGTGGTGTTGGCTCCTGCAGAATCGCCCTCAAACACGAAGCGCGTATGTACATGAGATACAAACGTTTTATTTATGCTGTCATTGTATATCGTTTGGTCCTATTTTAACTAATTTTTTGTTAAATGCACAATATCTAATACACAATTGCATGCATATTAGTTATTTGCAATAAAGAATATATAACATATATGCATGTAATTGAATGATATTATGATTACTACAAAATGTGCTAACTGATGTCGATCGAGGCCAAAGTGTATGTATTTGTTGGAGTGACAGGTGTTCATAAGTAATTTTAATTATTAATTTTTGTGAAATCAAATGTGTTGGTACTATGCAGAGCCTCGAAATTTTGAAAGCCATTGTGTGAATAACTTTCATACTCTCATTATATATTACATAGTGTTTTGGCTTTGAAGTTGTTTTTCCGAAGACTTTATATGAAGTTCGCTCCATTACTGCTGGAAAACCCAAAACATACAGGAGATTGTACTTTTCAACTGTCAAAATTTCTTGACCAAATTTATAGTGAGTATAGGACGTAATACCGCCTTCTACTGACTAGTCGCCAGTAGGCACGAAACGCATGTTTACATGAGGTAATACCTTTCGTTATACTGACCTTGGTATATCCTTCTGGTTCTATTTGAACTCGTGTATCACTAAGTACGTATTACCTAATATATAGGTGCGTATATATTGGCTCTCCATAATAAAGAATGTACAACGTCTACAGATTTAATTGAGTGATGTGTTAATTACCGCGAAATGTGATAGGTGATATCGATTGAGGCCAGAGCGTATGGATTATCTGGATTAAAATGTGTTAACAATTGATTAGAATTTTCAATTTTTTGAAAGCTAGCCTATCTGGAAGACTATTTAATAGTGCCATTTAAAGGCTCGATATCTCGAAAAATTTTGTGTTAGTGCTTTTTACCGGCTCAATATATACTATATAAATAGTTAGTTGTTTTTGAAGTTACGTTGGCGAATATTCTTTATGAAGTTAATTCCGTTGCTGCTTGACTATACATGCGTATAGCAGATTTTAGCGTTCAACTGCCAAAATTTCTTGTCCAAATATGCACTGGATACAAGGTATAATACTGGCTCCTACTGATGAGTCACCAGTAAACACGAAACATATGTGTACTTGAAATTAACCTTTTTGTTAATTTGAGTGTTTTTTCTTTTCCATATATGACCTATCTCGATATTAATTTTGCCTTAACTATTACGTAAATGCATGGGCTTGTTCGCAACTATTATCTTTAACTTGTTATGTGTATTTTCATTTTTGAGTTATACTATTGTCTATCTCGCCAAATCACAATTGCTAAAATTATTTGCGCTGCGAATGATCGTTCAAATATTTTGAAATTCGCTAGCAGCTAGCGTTTCTATGCCAATAGGTGGAATTATCGCATCTCTACATTCATTACAGATCACCTGAAAGGAGTATATGCACATTTACTATGACCAAGGTTGCAAACTTGATATTAACACCTTACCCAGTAATTAATTACATATGTCAGTATAAACTAAGAATTGCATGGTGTAGAAAAGGCAATTCATCCAGTAGACCGATTTCGACTTTATTGGGAACTCAACATGTACTGGCCAGAATTTGCCGCGGACAGGACTCGAACACTAGTTAGTATATAACTGAAAATTGTGTGCAGTGGTTAGAGCACCAGATTCCGAAACAGACGTGCCCAGGTTCGATCTCTGTCCGTGGCAAATTATGGCTAGTACATGATAAGTTCCCAATAAGGACGAAATCGGTGTAATGGATGAATTGCCTTTTATACTCAATACAATTCTTAGTTTATACTTGCATATGTAATTAATTACTGAATAAGGTGTTCATGTCAAGTTCGCAACCTTGATTATAGTAAATGTAATGATCGCCCACGCAACCAATGTTCCTTTAAATATATTAATATATGCACAGTTTATTCAAATTTATGCATACCGCTACAGTTTGTTTTATTTCTTGAATAGTTCTCAACATATGGCTTACAGTCATAGAAATTTTCCGGCCTGATGACTGTAGGGCACTATTTAGTCACCAGGGTAGTAGTAGCATGATCATTGGCGGTTCTAATAGGATACAGTCATCATCTCGTTTCATGTAAAGCTTTCAATTCGTTTTAACTATGCACTAGGAATGAACGACCTAGTGTTCTTTTACAGCCCACATACAACCGTGAACATTACGAACTATAATGAATTCATACTGTATAGGTCGTCGAGCAGGTAAGAAAGGGCCGCCTCATTTGCTGATTTGTGCAGGGTGGGTAAGCGAAATCAGGTAACTGTAGACTCCTTGATCCCCGATTCTGCCACTTATCCATCTCTTACCTCTTCTCAATACAACGAAAAGGCTATTTTGGATGCTAAGGCTATGGCGACTGTTGATCATATCATTGAGTTCAAAGCCCGACTGCCACGTTAGCTTCGCAAGCAAGCAAATTAAGTGTGCGAATATTAAAACAAATTGGGAACCAGGGGGCTCCAGCACATACACTGGGTGAATTATAAATTGATATAATTTGCGTTTCTAAAACTGAAATGCTGGATCCTACGAGTATTACAAGGCTAGATACACCAACCTTATCTACTCTTTGTAAACTTCGAACCTCTATTACCGCGAAGTTTTATCAATCCGGATAACAGGTAGTCAGCATTGACCTAAACTCGCGTGCTGAAGCTTATTTAACTGAATGGATCTCTGAAAAGAGTTGACCTTGTGCGGCCTGCTTAAAGTTTACTTAAATCAATACCATAAACTGCAATCAACTTTGTTTTTTTTGCTCTATCTGCGAATGCTCCAATCAATTGCAGCAACGAAGACGGCGAGGACACCTTCTACTCCGAAATGAATTCTTTACTAAGTAGAGCTAGGAGTTCAGATATAGTCTAGGTTATGGATGGCGTTATTACTCAAGTTTGGCTTTTAAACAACACAGGACTTCATCGAGGTGGCAAATTCACTTTAAACTAAATACACAATTATAATGGCGAAGACTGTTAGATAGTTGCGCGGAGTAAATATTATACTTGAGTAGTAAAAACTTCATAAGTGGTATTAAGCCTTGCAACACATTGCGGTCTCCTGCCCCTGGCCAACTGAGGGCTGAAGTAGGCTATGAAGTAATGATTTATAGATTGCGCAGTTGTATCCAGGGCCGTCGCTCGATGTGGAATTCGAAATTCAACTACGACCACGCACTTATCCGCTGTATATTTGAACTCGCATCTGACGAAATGCCAAATGAATATAAAACTTAAATAGATGTATGTTAATTCGATCAGCAGTCTTTTCAACAAAATGTGAAGCTTTTATAGCATCAATGGTTGGTCGATCTTGATTATAAAAATTCTAACTTACTGTGGAGAAAAGTAAGATCCGCTACGCAAATTGCAAGTAGCACTATGTGTAGCATTAAAGGCTCCCATAGAAGCAGTCATTGGGTCTGTGTAGCCTTTGTGGAGATTACAAAACTCGGCGCCAAATTCTCGGAAACGCGGCGTTTTGTAACACATGCAGAACTGTAAGACGCCAATTGAGGTACAGTCTAAAAGTCTATTTTGAAAGCGTTTGGACGCAAAATGCCAAACGGATGAAAGAAACGTTCGCATAAGTTAGCAGCCTATGTTTATTACAAGGTATTCGTGCAGCAGGTCCGAGTAAATTATCAGTTCAGAAAACAATAAATGATTGCCACAAGAATCTAATAACTGATAAAATATGTTGTCTCGATAGGTAGGGTGAACACTTCAAAGATCAGTTTTCATGAGCACCAGCGCAGGTATGTCTGTATCAATAATGTGTGGATTATTAGTCTCGAACATCCATCAGATTTAGAAATACAGGATGCACTCCTATCTCTTGAACATCGTGATTCTACAGGTTTCTGTGATTTGTCTCGAACTTTTTTAGTAATGGCAGCGACACCATTTAGGGGGTTGATTTATTATTTGCACACCATATAAAATGAGGAGACCGCTTATTTGGAGTAAGTCGACCATAATTCCTATCTTCAGAAAGGGCAATCGGAAGTTGGGCGATAACCTTCGTGGTATAAGCTTGATTACAGTCGCATCTAGGTTACTTGCATCGATTATCCTAAGCCGTTGATCTTGACTATGCAGACGATAATGCCTTATTATTTAAAAATCGATATTAAGCTCTGGTCACATTGCATGAATTAGGATTGATTGGTCCATTTTTATATGAAATTCGCACTCTCTAAATATAAGATACTTATAGGGGATTATCCACCACTCACTTTAGGTATGCAACATCAACTTAAGGATCTGAACATATTTGGAAGATTTATATATCTTGGTAGCTCTACGAATAAATAAAACAATATGACTGGGGAGATTAATAGGAGAATCACGAAAGCTGGAGTATCTTTATCTAATCTCTGTCATTTGTGGAGACTCACAAGTATCTCACACTACCTTAAAGGACGAGTGTTTAACGTATCTGTGTGCCGTTTCGCTATACGCTAGTGATACGTGATCATATAATGTCGGCAACTTTAGACGCTTACAGATATTCGATCACTATTAACTGAGAAGTATAACCCACATAGGTTATCACCAACGGATAAACAAAGCTGACATCCGTAGACACTTCTTTGGAAAGGCGAACAAGTACTCCTGTTGACTGTCAAGTACAATGTATGCGAGACAACTAGAGGTGAGAGCCGCATATCTAATTTTGCTTTTCATATATATATATATATATATATATATATATATATATATATATAAATTGCGGTTTGATTCTCGTTAGTCAGTTTCGTCGTACTCGATGATGACCATGGAAGGTTGAAAGGCGTCAGTTCGTGTGACTGGTGGTTTTTGCTACGTTGATCGATGTCTGGTATAATACAATGGGATTGGTGCTTACTACAGGCTCGCAAACGTTATTTGAATTATTGTTATCACCATCCGCGCAATCATTTATTGTTTAATTTTATTACCTATATAAGTAGCGGACATTTCCAGTCAAGTACAAAGTATGCGAGACTACTGGAGGCGAGAGCCAGATGTCAAATTTTGATTTCTATATATATTCAGTGCAATTTGATTCTCGCTAGTCAGTTTGCCATCGTACTCTGATGATGATCATGGAAGGCCGAAACGCGTCATTATGTGCGACTGACGGAAAGTTTTATATGTTTGTCGAGGACTGGTTAAATGCCATTAGATTGGTGTTTGCTTCAAGTTCGCAAACTTGATTTGAACTAATGTTACGACTTTTATGTAAAACGAGTTCGAATGTGACCAGAAGGATAGGCTAAAGTCAGCATGGACGAACAGTTTTGTGCTTACTGGCTACTCTTTAGTAGGAACTAGAATTGCGCCACGAGCCCATCATATATTTTGTCTTATACAAAGACTGTGTTGGGTACCAATCAAATAGATTATATATGAAGTTAACTCCACAATTGCTTGTATACACATTTATATATGAGATTATATCGTCGAATTTTCCAATATTTCTTGACGAAATATATAATGAGTATAGGGTAAAATACTGGCTACTACTGATGTGTGGCCAGTAGACATAAAAGGCATGTGAACTTGAGATTATACTCTTTGTCCTGCCGACTTTAGCATATCATTCTGGTCTAATTTTACCTAATCTATTACTAAGTTTGCAAAACCTAATACATAATCGAAAATATATTATTTCTCAGTAATAATGAATAAATAAGGTTTGACTTTATTTAGATTTAGAGTAAATATTCCACAAACTTTTCAGTTTATTTATCCAATGTGTATAAATGGCCATGGTATTTATTATCCCAAAACCATGTACGTTTACAATATTGGTGCTCATAATGTGATACACTTCTTGAAAGCTGCGTTACTATTAGACAATTCTGATGCAAGAAAATGCACTATTTTCTCAATATAATGCTGCTCCCGTATTTTCCGGACTATAAGGCTTATTTAAAACGTTTTATTTGTTAAAAAAACCTGGCTTAAGAGAAATATGATTTAATATATTGTGAATAACTTAAACACTAACTGATACTATTCCGTTCTGCTGTAATGTTCTTCATTATAAAACTACTTTAGTATTTATGTTAAAGATCCCAGGCATTGCATCTTGTATACCTTATTTACCAACTACAATTAACGATTTCATCTCTTTACTGGGCGCACCAATAGTATATAATTAACTGATGTATCATTCTGTTTTCTTATCTACGATTTATATATACATAAATACTTCAACATATTAGTACAATAGTTATTAATTTACTCGACCAAATTAATAGCACCAACTAGGAGGCGTAGAATGGTAGCTAGGATGAGACATGTTTACAAATCAGGGCCATCAGTTACTCAACTGAACACGGAAATAGACTAACTGCGAAAGAGTTCAGTACTATCGAGTCAATGGTACGAAGGTGAGGGAAGCAAGAAAATGACATGCGTCAAGTCACAAAGATCAAAGGCAATTTCCAAGGGATCAAAGCGTTGTGGCCAAAGCTAGAGGACAAGATTGAACAGTAGATCACTGAACAGAGTCCAGTTGGTAGAAATGTATCCAAAGTTTCCATTTCACTCAAAGCGACATCGATGAAATGTGGCGTTGAAATTTTTGATTTAAAATGAAACCGTCTTTGGTGTTTTCAATTTATGAAAAGGCATCG